>OW285191.1:4604003-4716503 GCA_935421135.1 Bugulina stolonifera
AGAGGACGGGTGGGGTGGTCGTCCGCCCGGGGAGTTTTTGGATCTAGGGCTAATAAGACGCGGAAATGACCGGGTGTCTGTGCAGATCTGCACTGACTATACTACTCCTCATTTTTAACACTGATTTAATGGTTTTTTAAGTGGAAATGAAGAGAAACCTCCTCTGGGTGAACATCCTATAGTAAATAACTACGATCCATTACCTTCCTTCTCTCTTTTTTATGTTTATTTTAGATTTTCTAATCTCCTAACCACTGGGCCAAAACAGCACATAAAATCTTATGCTAGCCTACACAGAATGCCCAGTACGACCTTACAGTCAGTAACTGTAACCATGATGTACATGTACATGTTGTACATTGACAATACATACTTTCAGGGAATTTGAGGTGCCTCACTGTAGTAAAAATATTTATAATATATTGTTTATTTTATTTTTTAGGTTGGGTTCTAATCTACATGTACGTGGTATAACCGCAATACCCTAACATACCCAGTGATTGCAACAAGGAATGGAGAATTCACCAAATAAACTAGAGCTGCTATGCATGATATTATAGCAGTTGGAATATGTACCATTTGCATTTGAGGTTTGTCAGTTGATTTTTCGATTTTACTTCTTACACTTTGCATTCTAACCAGAGGCTGTACCATATAAACAGGGGATGCTATCTAATCACCAGCTACAGTAAGATCTATTTAATGCATAATTGTCATCATAATTCAAGTAAATATACATAAATCCTGCTATTAATTGTGGAAAATATGTGTTATGATAATTAATTACTCAGTGGCTAGAGACTATGAAGAGCTGTTAGAACTTACCCCACAAATGTAGAGATCTTAATTAGCTGCTCTATTTTGCTATTATCATCTAGATTAGGTTGTAGCTGAATTCATTAACTCCGGCCCTACGCTACTACCACCCTCAGCTACTACCACACAAGTAGTATCTAGTAATGTAGCAAATATTCATGGAGAATGCAAGATCAATACCACCTATCTCTTGTGAAGAGAGGTGAATGAATTCAGGTAGATTTCTCAATATAATTAACATTAGTTTGAATGCTTCAACAATGGAAGTACAAAATCTATTTGCTTACTGAATAATATTCTTTGGCTCAGACTATCAATGTATAATAACAGCTAATCCCCTCATGATTATTGTTAACCACAGGCTAATTCCCAACAGCTACAGGCAACCAACAGCTACTCAGGCAACCACATGCGACACTATGCTTAGTTACTACAGGAGCTAATTATACACACATAGAATACTAGACTGGGGTTCAAAACCGTGACAGAAATTTCACTAGTCTGTGTTTTTAAAATAGCCCTAGTAACCTATAGTTCTGAAGGGGTCAAATACATGCTTCTGATTTCTGCCCGTCATATGGGTTTTCTAGAACTGCTCAAGTAAGTAGGTGGGAAAAGGCCAGGTAATGCAGACAAGAATAATGTTGTATATTATAATTAAATTTATAGCCATTTCAAATAAATGACTATATTATAGAGAAATACATGAAATCAGAGAATGCATGTCACTGTGGTTCTCCTCTAAAGCGGAGTTTACACTAGATTGCTGATGGCATGACTTGTGCACTTGAAGATCGATTACATCGCAACTGAATTTTTAATTCAAGGTGAATTTTATTGCTTGTAAACCTACAGGAAACTACCTGCACAAAATACATTGTAAAAGGTCTTTCAATAAAGGGATGTATGTTTACAATATGCATGCAAGTTCTATGACCCTGAAGATATTGACAAAAGTTTGTAAGTTCTGCAGGGAACAATGGTCAGAGAGATGACAATTCAGGCCTATTCATATCACATCAATTATGTCTTATAAATTCAGATTATTTGCTTGCAGTGAGATAAAGCTTTTTATTCAAAGAATTAAGCATGGTGGCAGGAAATCAATATACAGCATTCGGTGTATTATTTTCACTGTATTGATTAAACAGAAAGTCACCACACAAAACTACCTCTGGCACATTTTAGTTTATGGATAGTACTAACACTGAAGCGCATGTGTGCATGATCCACTATATATTACATTGTATGGCATGTATGCTATGCACTTTCCCTACCTGGCCTGAAAATCAAATGACGAATGTTATAACGCTTCATTCAGTAAACAGTAGAGTGAGTGGCAGCGTTGTTGTATAGAATAGAGTGCACATGAAACAATTCCCTGATATCTATACTTTTTTTTATTTTTAACAGATCAAATAATCATGGCATTTATACTGTTATTATTTATTGTAACTGTACAAAATGACTTGTACCTGTATAATGTTTCGCATAAGCTACCAGAAATTTTTTGAAGTTGTCCTTTCTTTTTCATTTAGAAATACAGAGAGAGGATAACTTTCGAATTAATAGTACAGGGCTTTGTGCGCGATCTGGTGTAATATTGTGCTGTAGCGTAAGAAGGGATTAAATTCTTTCCAAGTAACAGATCAGACACTGACTGACTGAAGAATATGGGGACATTAGCAGAGCTGAGTCCAAGTCGGACTTCAAGTCAAGAAGTCCAGTAATTTTTGAAATTTTGACGGCAAGTCAAGTCAAAGTCAAGTCAGTGCTTCTTTAAGTCAAGTCAGTGCTGCCTTAAGTCGAGTCAAGTCAGTGCTGCCTTAAATCAAGCCAAGTCAGCATGCAGTGCAAGAAAGTGAGGTCTAATAATAAAAAAGATGAAAATGCCGAAATCCACAGCATCTGACTAGCAAGTGTCAAGACGAAGATGATCAGACTTGTGTTTATGTAAAACAAGTCTTAGGTGAGAAAGAGAGAAAATCTTTGTGAAAGAGTTGGTTGTTTAGTGTGTGTGGATATGTGTGTCATCAGATGGCCAATAAATAATTGGAACAACACAAACAATAGCATTAGACAATTAACTAGTGCCTTTGTAATGTTATAATAGCTCGCATAATTACATAATATATTACCAACTTTCAACATCAAGGGTGCCCAAACTGGCTAGTGTATTTATTAGCTAATTATTACGCAAACCGAATTACAAAATACTCAGAAGTGGACTAAGATTAGATGCATAATAATACTCCATGTACATCTAGCATAGAGCAGTGGCGTATTTAGTGTAAGAAACAGCAAAATCTTTTCACTGAAATATGAGAGAAAATTCTAGACGCTGACACAATCGACAAATCTCAGCATGAACACAACAGGCGTAGTCTGATATTAGACGTGCAAGCTTTATAAATAGCAATCTGCAGCAATAACAATTTATTTTATAATATAACACTAGCTATAAAGCTAGGTTAGGCATGCCTGGTAATAATATTTATTGATAACAAGGGGAGTCCCCGTCAGATCAAGCATTAGTCATCCCTGAATGCTTCAGCTGTGTTTGAATATTAGAAGCAGTCTCATATGAACCAGTACAGTTTCCGAAAACGCCTTATGTGACTTATCATTTGATTCATAGTTATTTATTCCACTCAAATCTGGAGAGCATATACACAAAGCATTTAAACAAGTAGTAATAAATGATAAAAGGAATTGGATAGTGAGCTCGCTAGCCAATGTTCAAATTGCAAGCTTGTTACAGCTGTTAGCTCTGTTTCCGCCAACCTTCAAAAACAAATTTCAAACTACCAACCACGGACCACCTCTCGCTCTTCTCGAAATGATTAGGCCTTATCACTTATCATAATAGTAGTCCTACACAATTATTTTTAACAAAAGTTGAAATAGTCAGTGCAGGGAGCTAGAGTGGAGTCAAGAAGATATGATATCCAACTTGAATGTAGTAGGATTGACAGGAACCATTACCGAGCAACTGTGCCCACAATATCCATGAATTTACAACTGCTTGAAACAGGTCATTCCGAAACCGGACGTTTGGAAAACTGGCAGCTCGAAACACTAGAGTCTGAACCCTAATCCCCAGATTTCAACTAATTTTTATTTTTAATATCAATTTTCTTTGTTTTTCCTACTACTAACTTGTAGGACACTGAAAAAAATAATTATCTGTGAATTGTGTTCTTCAAAATACGGTTTATAGCTAACCTAAGCGAGTGTACTGACAGTGTATCAGAGGCGAGAGAACAGTTAGAGATCCGGACCCTGGAAAATAGAAGAAAAAACCACCGGTTGTGTCTACTGACCGGGATTCTTCAGAATAAAGAACATCCTGAGCATATGACGATATTATGGGTGGCAGAGAGATGGTAGCAATGGCCATAGAGTTGTACCCAGAGATGTGTGCAAGTTTTATTTTGGAAACTCAAGTTTTCATGGCCAACTCTTAGTTGTGACTCTTCAAGCTACAAGTCAATTCTTTCAGTGACAGATCAAAACTTTCAAGTTACGAGTTAAATATTTACATGTCCCCAGAAACTCAAGTTTTTGTCAAGTTATCCAAGTTAACTACAAGCAAGTTTCAATTCAATTCTTTTCTTGTTTAACTCGAGTCTTTTTATAGAGTTATTGAGTTATTGTTTAGCTTATGGTAAAATTTTGTTAGGAAATGGTGTTAGAAGTTTAAATTTCAAAGCAAAATGTCACAGTTTTAGTGTAAAATGTGTTATAATTGTGGTTGGTGGTTATAACTCACTGTGGTCATTACAATTCACAGCTGCCCAATAAAAACTCGAGTTATTGAATATTTCAACATAATGATGTGTGAGTTAAGAGTCTTTGATCATAGCCAAAATTTAATTACAATCCAAGTTACAAGTTTTTGACAGCTGTATATTCAAGTTACAAGTCTTTATAATAAGCCATAAAATGTTGCTTGAATTAATTCGAGTGAGAGTTTGGCATCTCTGGTTATAGGCCTACCTCTATAATAATGACCACTAGAGCAGCTGCCAGAGGAAAGCCAATCTCAATATCAGCTAAAAGGTGAATCTATCACTCTCGTTTCCTGCCACGAACAATTCGTGAGATGAGATACCGACCTCCAATCCTAAACAGTGATATACTACTGTAAAAACTGCAGACCCTAGTCCAAAAATAATTAAAACTAAAGGCTCCCTTATAGATTTTAATGAAATTGCTGGCAGAGTCCTACCTCATCCGAGGTAAACGTAATTTACACAGTTTCGAACTGTACCTTTTTATCTTTACCAACAACACTACTATAACTATTACTATAGTAAAGTATATATCTTGAGATTGCACGTGCAGGCGAAACTTATGAAGAAGCATTTGTAGTGTAGTAATCCCTTATCAATATTCCGTCCAGTACAAGCAGTCAGACTGTGACGGAGCAGTGATAAGGAGTCAACCGAGCTACTGATTTTCTCAGAGAGGGGATAGCCTTCCAATTTTGAATTTTAATTTATTGACTTTACTTTTACTTTACATCAACGAGGAAAACTCTGAGTCAGCTTAACTAGCTAGCTAAGCGTCATTTGCTAGTCACTATTCAGTCATACCTTCTCACAGTATGTGCGGAGCGGACAAGGAAGTCAAAATCTTTTCTGTAGGTCCACGTTCAAATAAAAATAAAAAGTTAAAGTAAAACAAGAATAATTCTTGTTTTACTTTAACTTTTTATTTTTATTTGAACGTGGACCTACAGAAAAGATTTTGACTTTATTATATATATTCTAATTCTTAGAATTAGAATCAGAATGTTATTTAATAAGACTGTTATAGCAGGCTTGCCAAGCTCCACTGATAAAAGTCAGGAAGTTCAGTATTTGGGAGGGAAGAGACCAAAATTTGAGTTGAAAATCAGAGAGACTTAGCATGTGGTAAGTCTGGATTATTATAGGTCTCGATCATTTTATCTGCTACAGTTTTGACCTACGCGCCATTTGGCTGATTAGGAAAAGCCAGAATTCACGTGGCGATAATAAATCAGAAAGCCTGTGATCTACAAAATCTGAAAGTACCGAAAGACGGTGCACTCCCCCATTTCATACCTTTCTCGTGTCATCGTTTCTAGTACAGGTCAAGGTGATAACGCACAATTGATGTCTCATATAAATTGACATTTGTAATTGTCATGACTGAAGCACATTTCATGTAGGTCGTTACGAGATACTTGGTAACTACAACAATTTTTCTTACCAGTTGGAGTTTGAATACATAGAAATTATACATTTCTATATTTTGTGCAGTGTTATATTTTATTCGAGGAAATAAAGTACATTAAGCAATTGTTCAATTAATAGATTAGTGATGGTGAAGCAAACAATACAAATATTTGCTCGAGTGAAACCAACAAAGGCAAAAACCGGGGTGTGTATGACCATGAAAATATTTAATATTTTCATTTTAATATTTTCATATTATATATTTATATTAATAAAATTAAATCAATAAAATATTATTAAAAATAAATTTAATAATTGTTATATTTATATTAATTAATGTAACTCTATCTTGATAATCAGTGATGATCTTTGATGTATCCCTCAACTAATAGTTCTAGTAGCCCTAGTCGCTAGTAGGGCATCAGTCTTCAGTGAGTTCGTTCACTATTGCTTTGCTAGTCAAGCCTATCAATTAGTATTACTATTCTATAGGCTACTTACTGTTCTAACTCAGTTTCACAAGCACAAGTGTATTCAGTTGTATTGACCTTTATCTCTGGTGTTTGAAGCCAACAAAGGCAAAAACCGGGGTGTGTATGACCATGAAAATATTAATAAAATTAAATCAATAAAATATTATTAAAAATACTACTAATTCTCTGATGGTTCACAAATGCGGCAGAAGAGTCGTCCCAACTAGAGGCAATATCATATTATTATTATTCTCTCACTTATTATAAAACCATTTATATTTTACCATTTTACAACCCTTTCACTCATATTATTTTATTGTACATAAAGATTATAGCATGTATCCATATTGAATTCATGGCATGCCATACCTGTCAACTATCCCGATTTGGGCGGGACCCTCCCTATTTCAAACTCTCACTCCCACCAGCTCCCTATATCCCTATATCCTCCTGATTTCAGGGCATCAGATAACTATTTTTCATTTTTGTATTATCTAATATCCAACAGCCAAGATTATCCAATAAATAGCATCAAATTAATACCCTTGTTCAGTCTCATTTCACTCTATCTGGTATTTTGATACAGCTTTGGAGTTATCAGCTACTACATAGCTTATATTGTGCATGTGGTAGCTAATTTACATGTATTACTGATTATGCCAAAAAATAATGATTAGTGAAGTGCTGTGATAATACAGTGAAGCTTGGCACCCATACTCTCCCCCCCCCCATGGTTCCAACTGTCCAAATGTATTTTTACAGTTGGTAGTTAAAGGAGAAATTCACAAATTGTGCCCTACTTTGAAGTTAGTTTTTGTACTGTTCTAAACAAGATATTCGAACAATTATTGTACAGTATACTAAATCAACATATGTTCTTTTATTAATAACAAAGGATTTGTATTTTATGACCCTCCTTATGCCTCAATTAGTGAAATTAAAACTCCTTCTAAACGATTGAAAAGTTAGGAGTTATCTCCTTTTTGAGATTTCGCCATTCTATTTTGTGAGACTATGGTTTCCGGCGATCGACCATTCCTGGGGAGGTAACTTTATACTATTATCCGCATAACATAATGCTATGCTAATTATACATGTATTTGTTTTCCTTACTTTCATTTAAATTTCTTGACTGCAGTTGTCAGTGCAGTGCAATCACATAGACCTTAGCATCGTCTGCCAACAATGCAAATGCATTTATACCTGTACATGTATCAGTAATATAATATACATTTTATTATTATAAAACTTATGTGTGACAAATAAACATGCATGTACATGCTGAAGGTACCATATTGCACAACACACTGTATTTGTATAAACATTATATGTAATCACGAATTCTTTATTATATCTACATATACATGTATGTATAAAAGGTTTACACAATATCATTGGGAATAATTTCTGACACTCTGCTACCCATGAAAAACATTGGTAATAGTATTATTAAAAGTACACATTAAAATATTATACTGCAGGTGGCTAGGCTCCTGTGGATTCTATGATAGCTTTAACTGCTGAATCTATGGCAAAGCACTAATGATTACCATCATGTAGCACTTATGTGCTACTATGGTTTTATAACATAGCCAACAGTTTGTGCTAGAGAGTATTGAGCAGTCAGAGCAGAGGTGTACAAGTGGAGGAAGTTCCAGCAGAGTGCAGAGTGGACTGTGTTATGATCAAACTTCAACTTCACTGCCTGGGTTTCAACAGTTGAACACTTGCATAGTTGGTGAGGTAGAGGTCACTGGCAAGCCCTACAGTTATAGACTGACCTTGTTGACCATATTATGTTGACAGCTAACATAATGGCTGATAGCAAATGGTTGCAAGATTCAGGCCATGGAGGTCAATAATTGTTTAGATGCAGAAGTGGAGAAATTTGAGATAACCTCTGTTTTTCAGTAAAACTTAAACAGAAATCGCTTTTTCTAGATTTATTCCCCTTCTCCAAAACCCCAACTAAGGAGTAAGGAGGTCTATATAGCTTTCACCACTACTGCACCTACATGCAAAAGCAATGGACAAATATTTAACCTCAAGGAGACTGCCGGCAAGGATACCAGACCAATGGTGAATGAGGTTTCTTCCTAAAGTTGTTCCTGTTGAACTGGATAGTTTACCCTCCATCGGTGTCTCTTGCGATATTCCAAGGCTATAACATTTTGTCTGGAACATCTTACCAGAATCTATCTGCAACCAAGAAATGACTGTCTCGTGAATTACTTTCATTTGCACATAGATCTGCCTACACACACAGTCTTTATGTGTAACAATGAATAATTCATGTAAGTGTAATTACTATAATAACCAAATTCAAAATTATTAGAGACTCTGAAGGAGTATCAGATTCTAAATCTTCTTTGCCGATAAAGCATCAATGTTTAAGATACAGGATTCCGAGTAGTTATTCATACAACTACCTACCTGAAGAGCTATATGGATATGAAACTGCATTCTCTTGAAAGCAACGGCTAGTGCATGGTAAAACTCATTAGTGCTTCAGTACTACAAACTCATAGAATAAAGTAAGAGAGCATATCAGCATCTGGTGGCTCAACTGCAGCAGACACTGCAACATCCTACAACACAAGTCAACAAGCTGTATGTGTTAGTATCAGCTCAACATTGATAGTATGCCCACTATCGTCAGTATTAGTCGTCGCAGCAGCAGTTTACTAGCAAAATAAAAGAACCATTTGTGGTGTTAGCTGTAGTTCGTATTAGCAGTAGGAGTAGTTACTTATAGTAGTAGTTAGCAGTAAGTTAAAGTGATAGCAGTGTAGTAGCAGTAATATGGTGATTTCAGTAGTTAGTTATGGTTGCATTAGTAGTAATCATGCAAGTAGTTAAAATCAGCAGTAGTAATAGTAGTAGTTGGTTACAACAATAGTTAGTCGTAGAAAAGTGGTAAGTTGTCGCAGTAGTACCAGAGGGTCCAGTAGTAGCTACAGTATCAATAGAATCAACAGAAGTTGAATTATCAATAGTAATAGTAGTAGTTAGATATAGTAGTCACAAAGACACCACAGTGTAGGCCCAATATTCTTAGTCACATAGGCCTATGCCATTATAGAGAATAGTTAAGAGTATCAATAGGGTTTGTCACAGTCACTGAGGCTAAAGTAAATTTCTTAATGGTCAGCATTGTGGAACAGATTCATAATATTGCACAAACATACATAGGATACTAGTTTTTTTCCAGAGATGTTTGCAAGTTTTATTTTGGAAACGAGTCTTTTAATAGGCCATAAAATGTTGCTTGAATTAACTGAGTCTGGCATCTCTGTTTTTTTCTTTCAGTCATTGGGCTTACTTACTGCTTATTTTAATTTTATTTATCTGAATGCACGCCATGAAATGAAAATTAGCAAGATTAAAATAAAATTAAAATAGGCAGTAAAGAAAGAAATAGAACACCAGGAAAGTATGGAGGTGAAGTGATGTACTGCAATCCAATACAATGGGAAAAAGACAGTTCCAAACTAAACCTCTCCGTGACAGTTTGAACCCCTAACCCCACCCATAAATTTTCCTTTTTAATATTAATTTTTTCATTTGAGTTGTATTCTAATAAATGTAATCTACACAGTTGAGAAACGTCCTGCTGGAACTGTCTTTTTTTGGAAATGTTGCTTTACCATTTCCAACTAACAGCTTTCATCATTTATATTTAGCCTGTTTTGGTAAAAGCAACACACTAAATAAATTGAATGATATATTATTATATTGATTTGCATTGCCTTCAATTGATTGTTTGACTTTTAATCATCAATTTACAGCGGCAAGTAAGCAGTAACTGGTGATTCATTTGTCTTGTGTCTAGTCAACAGCAATCTGATGCCAAAGAAATAAAAGTGATTTTATTGCAGCTTGAGTTCATGTTATATTTCCCACGAAAACTTACTGAGAGTCACTGCTAGCTGAATCTGACTGAGAGTCACTGCTAGCTCCGTATCTGACTGAGAGTCACTGCAAGCTCCGAATCTGACTGAGAGTCACTACTAGCTCCGAATCTGACTGAGAGTCACTGCTAGCTCCGCTGAACTACCAATGAAACCCATGGTAGAACAGTTATTAATTAATTACGTGCATAAGTAAATAAAAACAAACATAATTGATAATAAATAATTATTTTAAACAAATTGAAACTAGCGTTTTTTATAGTTCAGTGAAACTGCAGTGACTGTCAGTCAGAGTCGGTGGGAAATAATCTAGTAGGATTAGAAAAGAATGAACAAATACTTATTATAATATAACTTGATTTGATTTCTTACCGACGGATAAATATGCATTGTAGAATATGCCGTGAGCTATATTAGTCAGTATAAAAAACAAGCAAGTGTAAGTAGCAGAAAACTTTGGAAATTACTAAAAAAACACAAGTGGCTGTCGCAAACCAGTAAACTGTGAATGCGCAAACTTACCGGAAACAGCACGGCTATAGCAATATAGTGGTTTTAACGGGGCATATATTAATCACCTCGCATATCGGTGTAAGTCTGCAGATCTTAGACTACCAACAAGGATGCGCCCATGACCAATCAGATAAACCAATTTTTTGGATAAAAACGCGGATTTTGGTATTTGTGGAAATGACGTCTGGAACCACCAGATTTCGAACTATCACTTTAGAATCACTTCAAAATTTGTGATTTTCCCCTTTAAGGTCTTGAAAATTTCACCTGGGCACCCGGAAGTTGGGACTCGCTATATTTTTTCACTCCAGGTTGACAGGTATGTGGCATGCCATAATGTCGTGTAGCGCTGGTGGAAGAAACCCTGTGATCATTTAGAATATATGCCTATATATAAGGCAGAACATTACTATAAATCCTTGGCTCCATATCAGACAATATGGAATTCAGCCCTAAACATCAAAGAAGTGCAATTAGCAAGAAAACCTCTTATTTATTTGAGGCTATAAGTACAATGAGAAGTCAGCTTGTCAATATCTTCTATAAATTCCTATGAGTTATTGGAGGTAATGTGTAGCCTATTTTACTGTAATTCTCCAAATGTACTTGGGTAAAAGGAATATAACTGCCGAAAGAGAAACAAAAAAAATTGGTGTAAGTGGTTTTTAATTATGTTTCCTGCTCATACAAAAGAGGACAACTCAGGAGGACTACACAGCCTTTGGGGTTTCTTTCACTTTAATGCACCTTGCTAGAAGCTACTAACAGATCAAATGCCTTTGTGATAGCAATAAATTCTCATTATGAAGTAGCACTAACGCATATGTAGCCTACTGCTTGTGGAGTTAGTGCAAAAGTGGAGAAATTTAAGACAGCTTTTATTCTTTGCCAAAACTGAAACAAGAGAAACTGACTTCTCTACATACAGTACATGTATTATTGGTTGAACCCCAAACCTCAATCGTAAATGTGGATCTCAGGCTTTCCAAATTTCTTTACTGCTTCACTTACACTGTTGGTGGGGGCAAATGGTTACTGTTTAAGCTATAGGAATGCATGGTAGTCTATAGTCCGAGTTACCAATAGTACATCAGTGTCAAACCTGGTCTGCACATAGTCTATGCAGGCAAACCCAACAGCTTACTAAGGTATCAACTTCAATGCATGTTAAATGGTTGGTTTTTGCGTTAACAGGTGTATGACCTTGATCAAAAAGATGACAACTCCTCACTACTCACGTTCTTTGTCCCTAAAGATATGGGAGGTGGACTAGTGAACAATAAGAAAGAGAATTATAAGTTTAAGTAAGTGAGGATCGTGTTGTGACAAGTTACATGTAGTGCTCAACAACTTTGTTGTTTCAATACAAAATACTGGCAACGATATGCTAGTTTTTTTGCTGCTACTAAATTGTCTACTGATTTTACATACGTATTATACTTACATACTTACGTATTATATGTACATACGTATTATGCATACATACGTATTATACGTACATACATATTATTAGTCTTCTATACCTTCTCTATTAAATCTCACATTTAGTCTACTAATGAGTAAAATGGTTCATAGATTTGAATTTGTTGGACTTTACAGTAGTTAGGCTTATGGTTTTTCACACATGGTAATTAAATGGATATGTTTTCGATTGTCGACACTAATAGATATGCAATGTATATATTTAGTAATACTTTACAGGTTTGAGAAAGTGTTCGATCAGAAGTGTAAGCAAGAAGATATATTTGATAGTGTTGCAAAGCCTGTCATAGACAAGTAAGGAATGACAACACACTTTTATCTCCTATGATTACGCCTTGTATGGTTGGTTGCTGTATTTGTGAGATAATAGCTAGCAGGACATCTACTTTGTTCATCCTTCAAATATTAAACTATTCAAATCTTCATGATGGGATACAGAGCTAATCAGCTGACATAATCTGTTCTCTTTTGCAGTGTAGTACAAGGTTATAATGGCACAATATTTGCCTATGGGCAGACTGGTAGTGGAAAAACATTTACCATCACAGGAGGTGCTGAGAAATACTCTCAACGAGGAATTATTCCAAGAACCCTTGGCTATATTTTTGAATTATATGAAAAGGTATCAAACTGTAGATATATTTGTGTTTTGTTTCTTTATACAAGTTGTTTAGTTGTATCATGTGATAGATGTTAGTCGCTGCCTCACACGGTGTCACAACAGGATGTGACACATATTATTGTTATATGTCAAGGCCAGTTATGGTAGTTTTTCTCATCGTGTAGAGTTATGTTGTGTTGCCTCTCCAAATCCTACTGCTTGTTACTATTGTGATTGCAGAATATCAAAGATTTTAAGTAGAACTTGCATTCCTCCATATAATAAATCTACACCATTACTAAAACCCGCTAATGTTGCTCACTATGTTACAGATGCCTGAAAGGGAATTTTCTACCAACATATCATACCTAGAGATATACAATAACAGTGGCTATGATTTACTGGATCCTAAACATGAAGCTGCAAAGCTGGAAGATTTGCCGTGAGTTCTTTTAGACAATGTTCTGTTTCTTTAGAGATTAAATGAATTGTCTATCTACAATAGATATGTATGAAAGTATGTTTTATTATAGATTACGTTGCTCTAACGTTGGTTTAATTACGGCAAATATGCGGCTGCTGATTGGCTGCTATTATAGACCTATTGTGCTTGAATGAAGCTATAGGTTAATGAACTTTGGCATGCTGAACAAATTTTGCACTTATATGTAGGCTTACTGTATTGATAGCGTTTTATTGTGCATTATATAACTCACAGTTTCTTCACTTGGGTTGGGTGAAAAACATCAGTATCTTTCAGTGTTTGACAAAACTTGTTCATACGATTAGAATAACCCATAACGTGATTCTAAAATGGAAACAGTTGTATGTTATTGCAAGAGTCGGAGGTCATTATTTAATTCAACAGTAAAGTATCACTGGTTGAAGATGAAGGTCAGAATATTCACTTGAAGAATCTTTCCATCCACGCAGCTGGAAACGAGGAGGATGCGCTTAACTTACTATTCCTTGGCGACACCAACAGGATGATTGCCGAGGTGGGAACTACTGCCTTTTAGTAACTGGTCATTGCACATGAAAATCAGTCCAGCACAGTCAATACAATACACATAACACAATAACAAGTACACAATCAGTGTCACAGTGTCAACACTGATCTGTGTCTAATCACAATGTGTATGCTTTTGGTAAAAGGCCAAACGTTGATAGCGAAGATTCTGTGCTCACAAATACATAAGGTCAGTAGGGTAGGACATCGAGGCGCTCTCTCTTTATATGCACGTGCATGTATACTTTGGATTTAGTAAAGTGAGTTTGCATTATTGCTAACAATAAATTCGGAATATCAGTCTACATTTGTATTTGCTTAGTATATTTTATGTACATTGTACATGTATATGAAAGGATTTGTGTCCCCCTTTCACTGCACCACAATCTTTCCTGGTTTACAATAAGCCTCCAGAGTTTGTGTATGAAAACTGGCAAGTACAGAGTCTTGAGACCAAAGATCTCTATGCGGCAATTTTGAGGAGGTTTGAACTTCAATTTCTTTTTTAAATACCATTTAATGGGTTAGTCATGTTAGCTCACACCTCAGTGCTTTCCATATAGAAGTAAAATTACACCTTTTGTTATCCAATCACATTGTTGTAGACTCCGATGAACCAAGCATCAACTCGCTCACACTGTATATTTACAATTCACTTGATGTCTAAAGAAGTTGGATCAGCAACAGTGCGCAGGTCAAAGCTCCACCTCGTTGACTTGGCTGGGTACGTCACCATATTGATATTCACTCTACATTGTACTTGTTTACTGACACTAGTGCCTGTCTGGCCAAAATAATCGCCGTCTTTTAAAGAGTTTATATATGGCATAAAATAACGGCATTTGTTGTTGTATGTGACATTTCATACAGTTCTGAAGGGTTCTGCTGCAACACTCTCTACTAACATATACTATATCATCATATTTATAATGGAAGTATTAATCCTGATTAGTTGAGTAATGTCACACTAATATTATTCAATGTCTCTCATGAACAGCTCAGAGAGAGTATCAAAGACCGGAGTTAATGGGACTATTCTATCTGAAGCTAAATATATCAACCTATCTCTACACTTCTTAGAGCAGGTGAGTGGTGGTTAGAGCAGGTGAGTGATGGTTAGAGCAGGTGAGTGGTGGTTAGAGCAGGTGAGTGGTGGTTAGAGCAGGTGAGTGATGGTTAGAGCAGGTGAGTGGTGGTTAGAGCAGGTGAGTGATGGTTAGAGCAGGTGAGTGATGGTTAGAGCAGGTGAGTGGTGGTTAGAGCAGGTGAGTGGTGGTTAAAGCAGGTGAGTGGTGGTATTAGATTGTTAGATTTTCTGTTAACATGTAATACCAGCCTTTAGCCCATAAGCTAGAATATCTATTGGCAGCAGAGTTACAGGGGCTAAACAGAAGCTAAGCTACATGTATGTTAGCATATTGGCTCGATAGGTTTAATAGTATACAAACTTGTATAGTGTTGCTAGCATAAACTCTGTCTCTTAAATTAAGTGGCAGTATGACTTCCAGCTCGGCTCTTGAAGTAGGAGAGAATTCTAGGTTGAGTCCTCCTAAATTTTTGTTGCCAAATAATAGCGGCCGTATCACAGTTATATGCTAGTATATCAGTCCATGTACTCGTATATACATGTCCCCAAATAGTATTCAGTATTACAATTGTTTGCAGGGGATAGTTATTGTATCAGTGCTAGGTGATAGTGGCCGTATTACAATATTGTATGACTGTTACCAGGTAATAGTAGCACTATCAACATACATGTAATACATTATTGTGTTACCAGGTGATAGTAGCACTGTCAGAGTATTACATTATTGTGTTACCAGGTGATAGTAGCACTATCAGAGTGTTTTATGATTGTGTTACCAGGTGATAGTAGCACTGTCAGAGTATTGTATGACTGTGTTACCAGGTGATAGTAGCACTATCAGAGAAGTCCAGATCTCACATTCCCTACAGGAACTCTATGATGACCTCAGTGTTAAGAGACTCTCTAGGAGGGAACTGTATGACCACTATGATTGCTACGTGCAATGTAGAGAGGGCTAACATTGATGTGAGTACACACGTACTTAGACACTACAACTACTTTTAGTTTATTAGGTCAGGCACGGTGGTTCAACTCTCAGCTGCATCGCTGTGAGGGGTATCTATCTGGTTATTATCACCATCATATCTTATATTTATATTATTTTAAAGTTGGAGTCTTTAAATCAGATTTATCAGATTATTTGTATGTAATCCCTCGTCTGGCAGGAATCTATATCCACGTGTCGGTTTGCTCAACGCGTGGCTATGATAAAGAACGACGCTCTGTTGAATGAAGAGATGGACCCCAGGCTAATGGTGGAGAGGCTAAAGAAGGAGGTAGAATTGTTAAAGGAAGAGTTGGCGATGGCCACAGGAGAGCAGAGGACTGGTGACCTCACAGAAGATGAAATTGCCAGGTAACGATTAAATTAGTGTGATGCTGCCTCGCTACATTGTGTAGCGTTGCTAGGTAACAAATCTGTGTGGTCAATACAGAAAAAGTATCAGCACTTTATGGTATCTTTTGAGGTGGAGGCTACAACTGCTTGTGTGGGATTATTATTAACCTGTACTTAGAGATCTTATATAATATGCCGTCCCATATTTTTAGTAGTTGATTTTGCTAGAAAAGAATTGTAACTTCGGTTACAGTAAATAACGTGTTTACGGCCGACCTCTAGAACATTATATATGTGTTAACGGTTAACAGGAAATCTCTTCAACCTACGCAAATCTGTATAGCTTTAGACTAAGTTCTTGTGACTATAATTTCTATTTACTACACTATCTCCTCCTGAGTCAATTCTCTTGTGTCATTCTCACGTTGATGGCTATGTTGCACCCTATGGCTTTGTAAGGTGAAAATTTGCGTTTTCTGTTCAAAAGAGGAGACAATTCCTTGAGTTTAGACTAATCTCTGTCTACACTACATATGTCTACTTATACCAACATTGTGGAGAAGAGTAGCATGCTTAGAATAAGAACAGACTCCACCACAATATACCCATTGATCTATTCACTCCTTTTAGGTGCAATGAAGCTGTAGAAAGCTATATAGAGGATAAGGATCCAGAGGCAATACTTAACATTGGTGCTGACATGAGAAAGATACAGATGTGTTACAGGATATTGAAAGTAGGTCATTTAATTTCACATCATTGGTGGATATTTTAAGTAGGTCATTAGATCTTCACTGTTTTAATCGCACTATGGTGACTCTACGTCATCCCAATTAAAAGTTGGAGCCATTTTGAAGTAATATCGCCAGTTTTACTATTCTGAGTATTATGCTCTATTACTTTCTTATAGTCTCTTCCTTCCATTATGACACCTAATACTGTATGTGTAATTAATGTATAAGGTAACTGGAGTTCTCATCTCTTCGCGTTTCTGGCAAGAGTGGATAACTCTCTATCCTAGCTTAAATTATTTCCAGTCTTCTCCTAGTCTCATGTAGAATACCTATCTTGAATGTATTCGATATTCATGATTGAATAGGTCAAATGTATTCTATTTGTTTCCTTTCCTTCACATCATTTAATTATTTCTATGGTTGTTTAGACAAAGTTACTGAGTCGTCCCAAAGAAGCTCCGCCCACAGCAACGCCACCGGAAGAGGAGGAGACATCACACTATGACAAGATGGAGCTGAAGAAGCTACAGCACCTCCTTCTCCAGAGAGACAATGAGATCAGTACGTGTCTAGTATCACTCGAATATAAACACTAAATTTTTTGTTAGAACAACTGTATTTTCATGTGTAAACAGGGAAACATCGAAAATGTTTGAGATAAAATGAACCAACATTTCGTTTGCTTTTCCCAGCAAAATTTCCAGTCTAAGAGTTGACAACTTCAAGTGACACTTGAGGAAATTGTGGTTAAATTAGATGCAACATTTCTCACTTTCCGCCGCTGACAAGTATTTCAATAAGCAATTCCTCTATTCACTTGTAGTCACTGACTATTCTGTTAGATATGTGAAAGTATTTACTCAATATAAATTTCTTATTTTCAGACATTTTGGTTAACATGCTGAAGAAGGAGAAGAAAAGAGGTGCAGAAGGTCGGACACACAAAAGCGAATCTATCAGTAGTCATGTGATGGCAAGTTTAGAAGGGTCAGCCTCTAGAGGTCATCACAGGTTGGAGAAACACAGTACTAGAGGTCAAGGTCACTTATCTGCCGAGTCAGCTGACTCACACAGTCACAGGTAGTGTATGATGGGACCTTATTTTGGGAAAATCATTTAAGGAGACTTTTTGAAACGGCATCATGTGAGGGGCCATGTGAACTGGTTGAACTAGTTGCTAAAACACCGATTGTATCCAATAAAAAACTCTCAAACCCATTTTTAAACCGCAAGGCAAATGGCGAGTTCACCGAGTGCTTTTTATGTTTGATGGTTTTATGCAGTGTCAATTATAATGATTTAAATATAACTGATTTTCAAGTACCAACAAAAGGAGACAATTGCTAAATAACACTTCACTAGATAAATATGATGCTATTAGCTGTAATTGTCTTTGATATAAGACACACAGTTGTCACCCTGTACTAGTAGCATGTCATGCTAACTATGTATTATGGTTTCAGGTCAAATTCAAGGTCGCAAACACATGAACGTGTCTTAGAATCAGCCAATCACAATCAATACAGTTCACGGAAACAAAAGCAGCACGCAGTCACCTCTAAACAGATATGTAAGTTAGAGCCTAGATATTTGATGTTGAGAAATCTTACCAAATATGGTGCTAAATTGTTTTGATAGTTTAAATCATTATACTTATTATTAATTCTTTACGTACAGGGATTTTTATTTGTGAGCATCTTAGGATCTGTTTCCTTAAGTGGCTCGTTGCTGACTGCCGTTAGTAGTGGTTAATCAGTCTGGCCACTGGTACTAGATTACCAAAATGATCAGGGTTCAAGCCCCATCGCATTCCAACTAAATCCTTTGTCATGACCTCAATGATGTGTTCTTAGCAATAAGAATGTTGTAATGTAGAAATCATAGCCAAACCTCAATTTAGCCCTATTCTTTTCATCATTTTAGTGAATATTGGTTATTGTTTAGAGTTATGCTTCCCAATATAATGAGTGTAGTTATTACTCTATGTTATGTTGTTGTAGCCAGATATCTAATGTCATTGTAGTGGGGGATATGTCGGCTGGGAGACAGGAAGCATTTGAGATATTTAAGAGGGACTACCATGAGAATAGTAAGATAGAGGAGAATAAATCACAGCTAAGACAGAAGTACTCTGAGGCTAAACGTCTTGGTGAACTTGTAAATAAAGACAGGGCGACGATAAGTATGTGTATAATATGTCATCTCCTATGCTATAATATATACTTACTTGTGTATATGTAGTAGAACATGTCTTAGTAAATAGTGCAGTAATTTAGTACTCACTGTTGGGATTGTCCTCCCAGAGGTTTAAGTTAACTCTTGGTATGCCAGGGAGAGATTTAGTGGGTATTAATAACTTCAGCCTTTACCGTTCTCTGCTCAGCCAGTGACTCTTTAATTTATTTCTAGTATAGCGTATAATTGGAGTTGTCCATCCCTCAATTTGACCCTATCCGTTACATTGAGTTTAAATATCGGGAACCAATCACAACATAGATAAACACTGTCAGTCGTAATCATAATGTGTGCATAATAACATTGCAAACTTTGATTCTTCCTATTGCACTCTGTGATTGCTTATGTAGATAGAGGGGACAACTCCTAGTCAGTGAGATATTTTGCAAGAGTGAGTAGTGCCTAATGCGATGTTGGTCAACTTGAACTTACATGTATATATTGTACATGCTGTGGTATATGACATACTGTTGATTTTACCATGCGTCTGGGGTTTATGATAATATAACATATCATCTGTAGATAAAGCTAAAAGCCAACTGGAGCACTATAGGGTGCAGAAAGCAATGCAAGGAGATACCAGTAACAACATGGATGATACAGAGTCTGATTTGAAAGACGCGTTGGACCATGCTAAGCATAGGTAAGTAGGGGTGGGTCTTCTGTACACACCAGAGCCGTTTATTGTGAGAGTCGCGTCACTGGAGAACATTATGATGCCATGTTGGGTCCGTTAGAACCAATCAAAATTGCTGATAGCAGGATTTGACCAATGTAATCTTTTGTGACTGGGTCCAATATGGCCCCTTGTTTACTTCCGGTGGTGTAACTCTCCCAATGAACAGCTCTGGACCACACACTACACTCTGGTTGTAAAGCAACGTATGAGCAGATCATGTTGAATCACATGTTAGTATTAGACTACAATTTAGAAATGTAGTTTTAAGGGGAGACGACTCTGAACATACCAATATTACCTTTAGTGGCTGATTTTATCATTTTACTTCTTTTTGCTGCAGAACTGTGAATTCTTTAACGAATAGCCACTTGCATAGTTTCAACTGTTGCGAATCTTTTCTTCACCACTACTTCATTACGTTCCGTGAATACAAACCACGGCCTCCATTCAACATGCGGTTCTTGTCCGACTGGGTGTCTTTGTTTATCCAACTATTTATTATTTTGTCATTTTCTCAAACAATTCCATTTTTATTCCTTCAACATACATGTAGTTGGTTGACATCATTGTATCAAGTGAACTTTTGAAACCAATGGTGGTAGATTTTCCAGATTCATGAGCTCATCTCTTCTAATGAGTAGAGTATATATTTGACTCACATTACCCTACACAGGTTCACCATGTCTTACCAGCGTACATGACTAAATACATAGATGTACATAACCACCTATACAAATATAATACATAACTTGTACATATGCACATGGATGTCTATATTCTACTCACCTGACTCTAGTTACAAGGAGAAGTTTGCTCAGCTCAAGTCTCTCAAGACAGAAACAGAGCATCTGCAGCACTACTTAGAGAGAAGTAAAGTGAAACTGATGAAAGATTTTGAATTCTGGTGGGCGGAGCAAATGAGCCAATCAGAGCCACACAATCCTCTTGATCATCAAATCAAGTAAGGCCAATAATACGTCATGTAAAGACAGTAATACGTCTTGTAGGGACAGTAATACGTCTTGTAGGGACAGTAATACGTCTTGTATGGACAGTAATACGTCTTGTAGGGACAGTAATACGTCTTGTAGGGACAGTAATACGTCTTGTAGAGACAGTAATACGTCGTGTAGGAACAGTAATACGTTGTGTAAGGACAGTAATACGCCAAGTAAGGACAGTAATACATCTTGTAGGGACAGTAATACGTCATTTAATACCAATATAGTGCATCATATAGATACAACAATGTACTTATCCTGCTAATACATCTAGATGATGCATGTCAACCTCCAGACACAAACATTAGTTATCTGATTTACTTTCTATTCTACACCTTCGATAGTATTCGGTATGTTCTTGTATGCCACAAAATTGACTTGTAAGTTAGAGTAATTTTTATTGTGCGATTCTAATAAAATTAAATGGTTTGAGATAATCTTTAAGGAGATTGATGATTTTAAAATATGTTGTGTTTGCATTAACTGGGTTTCTGTTTTTAAGGGCGGCTTGGAGAACACCCCCACCTTCGGGAAGTTCTGCTGCTAGTCATCCAGCTGCTAACTCATTGCCTTTGGACCCTCGGTCTGCTGGCGTACCAATGAGGGCGACCCAGGTACCACCCCTAGCGCTGACCACATCGGGCTCTACATTTATTAAACCCGGACACAGGTACAAACTACAAGCTACATGTATGCATATTGACTTCCTATTAATGACAGAGTAAGAGCTCTATTCCATACAAATACACATCTGTGATTACATACGGAGACTGATAAATCCTACATAGCCTCGCTTCCTAACAAACAAGGAGTCACAATACTCAGTGAATTGGTGGGACTGCTGATTGCTTTCATACAGGCACTTCTATCCATACAAGGGTGCATTATTTTATTTAACTGCTATAAATATTAGGTGACTGTGGTATCTTAAACGGAGTCATATGTTAGCTACATGTTTGTACCTGCAACTACAGCTTGGCTATCGCATATTATAGTATTTAGAGAGTGAGAGAGCAATTCAAGTAACTACAACACCTGACATTGAAATAGAATGCATTTGGCGTGTTGATGACATGGTATTATCATACGTTTACAGAGATGCCAGACTCGAGTTAAAGACTCTCACTTGAGTTAATTCAAGCAACATTTTATGGCTAATTATAAAGACTCGTAACTTGAATATACAGCTGTTAAAAACTTGTAACTTGAATTGTAATTCAATTATGGCTATGATCAAAGACTCTCAACTCCCACATCATTACAGTGAAATATTCAATAACTCGAGTTTTCATTGGGCAGCTGTGAATTGTAATGAATAGAAATAATCACAGTTATAACCACCAACCACAACCACAATTATAACACATTTTACACTGAAACTGTGACATTTTGCTTTGAAATTTGAACTTCTACCACCATTTCCTAACAAAATTTCACCATAAGCTAAACAATAACCCAATAACTCTATAAAAAGACTCGAGTTAAACAAGAAAAGAATTGAATTGAAACTTGCTTGTAGTTAACTTGGATAACTTGACAAAAACTTGAGTTTCTAGGAACATGTAAATTTTTAACTCGTAACTTGAAAGTTTTGATCTGTCGCTGAAAGAATTGACTTGTAACCTGAAGAGTCACAACTAAGAGTTGGCCATGGAAACTTGAGTTTCCAAAATAAAACTTGCACACATCTCTGTTAAACATTTAATATAATAATATAATATATTATTATTTAATATTATCAAATTTATTTTCAGTGCAAGTGGTCACATGTCATTAAACTCTGCATCTTTGACATCTCTCGAGTCTAGTAATGTGCATCAGAACACGGGCTACACTCAGCAGGTGCTTAACAGTCGTGAGTCGCACAAAGCACCTGATGCTCAAATGCCACAGACCCAGCAGGCATCAATCTCTGGCATACAGTTGACAGGTGATGCCGAAGTTGATGCTAACATTATGGCATTTGTGAAGGCCAGAAGCACAGCAAAACAGCTAGGTGAGTGTGTGCATGTTTTGCATGTTACTCTGTTCATTTGTGATAACAATATACATAACACCACTATCGTATGGTTCAAGTTGTAAAGAGCACACAGATTTCTTTTATGTTTTGCTGATGTAAATTTATATTAAAAGTACATGACGAGTTGTTCTGTTGATATCTTTGTATTCCAATAATTGTCCAGTTATCATCATCAGGCGAAGCAATGATGGTAACTGAATATTTGTCGACATAAGGATAACAACAAAACACGTCTCATATCAATCTTTACCCACACAAGTCAACTCTGTTGTCTTAATTTTGGTTTCTTTGCACTTAGAACTATCTCTGTAAATTGTATTCATATTTTGTAGCTCAATCAAAACAAGGATCGAACTGGTAGTCAAAACCTCATTCTGCATGGAAGAAAAGATGGCTGACTATCGACAGGAATTCCCAGATAAGATTGATTATCAATATGCAGTTGTTATAGCTTCAACTTGTAAAAATTTAATTACTGGTTGACGGTATTTTATTTTCCTGTTGAGGTATGTCCACTGACTATTTAGTGAGTAGGAGGTAATGGTGTCCAATCCTCATCTTCTGATCACCCTACTCACTCGGTCTGATTTTCAAACACCGAATAGCCATAACGCTATAGACATGTAACCGACTCATATGCATATTATCTCAGTTTTATGATGTTTCTGACCTGCTGTGTACTGTATTGAACACTTCTACTTTCCAATACCGTCCAGAAACTTTACTATTATAAGCTACATAATTATGTATTTTGTAAACATAATCATTTGAAATATTTAATTATTGTGTATTTATTATTAATTTATATCCCGACAATCGAATTGAACAGACAATACAAGACATGAACGAACAGCTCAGAAGTTTCTTTACTCAGCTACATGAATCATATATACCTACACTAGTTGATACTACTCTACATGTAAGTGCCTGTATAGTCTAACTGTATCCACTGCAGGGAAGAGCAACTCTTGCTATGTTCATTTGTTACAATATCCTAATTTGGAATTTAGTAGTTATCTTCTCTGTGATTTTCCAGTTGAACGGCCTTTACCTCCCTTAACTGGCCGTCTTTTAGCAGTTGTCGTTCTGCGTTTGGTGCTGACAGTTCTATTTGGTAGTTTTGCTTTGTTACGTTTGCCAGGCTGTGGCTTATTGCCAGACCGAGTAGAGGCTGATGGTTTACTGCCAGACCGAGTAGAGGTTGATGGTTTTCGTGTCGTTTGCTGTTTTATCTGAAGCTTCTTTTGTTTCTTCTGCCAAAGAAAGAGGTAGTTTACATTACATAACATTATCAAACCTTGTGTTTATTTGATGACTTACCTACCTGCATACTGGCACACTTGACCTACTTACTGATGCAATGGTTATACTTTATATACACATCTAAATAACTTGAACCATGGCTTTATACTCTCTTTATGCACTGCAGGATGGTGGTGACAGTGCATAAGTACAGTATATTGATGCTAAATATAATACATAGGATGTATTTTGATGTCATTAGGCAATAGTATAGACCAATATGGATAGCATCTAGCTCTTGACCAGATATTTATCGATTGCTTTATGCAGTAGAAACTATTGGTGACCTACTAGACCATTACTCTTAATGGCAAATGCCCACCTTGTACTCTCCAAGCTTCTTGTGGAACTTTGTGCTGTTCTTTCTGGCCATTCTCTCATATGGCTGCCTCTCTGCTCCAGACAATGTTTTCCATGCAAGGGCTCCTAAGATGCAAGGCTGAGTATTAATATAGCTTCACATTTACATTTGTTGGAATACAACTTCAATTTTAAGCTCGAGTTTTGTGAATGTGGTAGTAATGAAATTTGTGATGTTTATACACCAGCTGGAAACGACATATTTATTCGTTTTTTGATTACTTTGAAATTCAGTCATGTGTGTTATGATTTAAACGTACCGTTGGTAACCATTTCTCTCACGTCCCAGTTTCTGTTGGAGTTTCTTTTCCTGAAGTCTTGCATGAAGAGCATGTATGCAGAAAGAGGTTTCTTTGGCCTGTTGGGATCTCTTTTCACTTTCTTACTAGTTGAGGGCTGCTCTGCTAGACTTTGCTTTCCTTTGCACGCTTTTACTTTCTCCTAAAGCATAATATTCACATCCAATAGACTGTTATAAACTATATAGATGATGGTCAAGCACTAGTCAGCCGACATTATTACCATCTTTGTGACCTCTTAGACCGATATAAAATTCCGTATACAAATTCTAAGATAGGATTTCATTTGGCAGGAGGAAATCATACTCCAATTTATTAGCTCACCCTGGAAAATTACGAATTTGAGTTTGGTTCTGACTGCTATGTTCATGACACTGATGAGTCATATTAATTGGTTGAAACTGATTTGTTGGTTCGTTTTGTTAAAATGGGGGAAACTATCGATGACTAATTATAAGTTCCATTGATTACAAGTACTGCAGTAGGCAAACAGCTGCATCTTCTGCACCGGCACTCTGTTAGTTACCTTGTATTTGTTGAACTCTCTAGTATACTTCTCCTTCAGCTTTAGAGATTTATCTTCGTATGGAGCTTTCTCACGGCTGGACAGACTTCTCCAGACAGAAGCTCCTTTCTGTGTCATCTCAGTGGTAGAGTAGCCTCTGCAGCTGTTCGCCTTCCGGAACTCTCCCAGAAAGAGCAGGAAAGCCGACATGTACCTAGAAAATCGCCAGCTTGTTGTCAGTTATTTTAATATTTGGCTGTTTGTTCAAAAATGGACATCCTAGTTGCAAATTAGTTAAAAGTAAGGAAAATTCATAATTCTGAATTTATTGGAGGAGGTCAAAGATGCATTACATGTTCAGTGCTTCATGTATTTCCTTGTACTATCACAATGGCAACCTCAGCGCACAAGTACACTGAGTTACCCAAAATTCTGTTGCTGATGTACCCAGAATGCATTGTTACAACGCTCAGATTTGTAGTTCAATTAATACTACTTAGGTAAAACTCACTTTTTAGGTCGTTCAGGATCTCTCTTTGAACTTTTCACCATCTTGTTGCTGATGTAGCCACCGTATTATCTCTTTTTTGGAATAGATTGATTGTGCCAAAGGAAATACCTCTGAATTCAAGGACTGAGTTGCTATCAACCTTACTCCAATACCAATGATGTCATAATAGTATAGATATTCTAGGTATTCAAAACCAGTTAAAATGTTTAGTTTTGGCTTCATCACTGCGACATTTTTCTTATCAATGATAGTCCATTGTAAACTACAATGTCATAATTTGCAATATGTTGAGGCATGTTAGCTTATGATTGACCATTATTTGTATACTTTGTACATATATTATTATAATTACAGTATTGTCATCGTATTCACTTTGAGAATGATAGCAATAGTGTATTAATCTTGCCACAACACATACACTGTATGTGTAGATATAGATGTAAGCTACATGTACATAAGATGTCTGTATTCCTGCCTTGTGTGTTTTGCGAACTTTACAAGCAGAAATATTACACAATAACCTTGTTTAAACTCATAAATCTTCTCCTGATAACGCTAAATGTGTAAACATAATTTCCTACAGGTTTTAATCTAGTAGATTATGCCTGCTTGTCATAATCATTTGTGTACCCATATCACACAAAAGTAGGTGGTAGTACAACTAAAGGCTTGGCATGCACTTTAGGTATATACATGTAGAATCAAACATTTATAATAACAATAACTTCCCTAGACTTTACTTAGCACTGCAACGGTATTATTTAGTTCTCTATATGGATTTCATTACGAAAAGAAAAATGGAGGACAACTTCTGCTGTCTGAAGTTTGAAAAAGGTGGCCAATGGCACTATTCCTGTTACCAACATAACATTTAGTATGAGAACAGGGATATTTTGTAATTAATTACTGCAAAGCAGTAATAATCTAATAAGACAGTCATAACACTGTATTATTTCAGTGCCACTTGTATCGAATCTGCCGGAACCCACATTATTTGATTGTTAGACATAAGGCTTTATTCTCTTGTGCTATGAAGATGGTGATAGTAATGCACTCATTTAGTCTTGCACCTAGCTGTTTATTTATATGCATGTTATGCTTCTCATGCGAACATAGTTCCCAGTTTCCTATTGGACGATTAGTTGATGGACAAGGGACTCAATATGATGGTAAGTTGAAGTTATCCTCTCTCTCTTTCTGTTGACTGTCGTCCATAAAGTTGTTGGCTAAATACCTGTTCATCTGAAATCTGGGTAGACTGAGGTAATATCTGGTACAATTACCGTAAGCGACTCTAGTCTCCTAAGTGTTGGGGTACTCGGGCTAAGACGCAATCGTACATAACTCCAGTAGAATATTTAGCAAGCAAGTTACTCCCAGTACTAGCAAGTAGGATGGCAAATTTGGATCTAAGTCCCACTCACTTCTGCTGTGGAAGCTCTGTCTGTTCGCCTATGGAAAGACTAACATAATTGGTATTTTCAGTACCCTGCATCAAGGAGCGCTGTTTTGATTGGTTAATATTAGATACAGCGACTCCAATGATATACTTTATTAGAAATCAACCTTGGTTTATTGGCTGGATATTAATCAAGGCCACTGGTAGACTGGTACTATGCCCAGAAAGATGTGCCAACGAAGTTGTTTCGCCGAACCTCGCAGCGTCCCGTCCACCCAAGCCTTAAATAATATTTCAATTATTCTCGTCGTTTCTTATGTCACAGCATTCACGTAACTATATGTTGCATATAGAATGCAATAAATGCTTATTGACTATGATCATCACATACCAGTGCATTTTTCATTGTTACAGGTTCCGATGTTGTAAAATTGGCATCTCAACATGGAAATGATTTCAACAATGGGGCCTACCAAACACCTGAACATGGAAACCCCTCAAATAATGAGCTCTACCAGGCACCTGAACATGGAAACCCCTCAGATAATGAGCTCTATCTGGCACCTAAACATGGAAACCCCTCCGATGATGAGCTCTATCCGGCACCTGTACTTGGAAACCCCTCCGATGATGATTTGTACTCCGAGGATGAGATATATGATGACCTTTCGTATGACAACCAGGTTAATGCTGGTGGTATGTGCATGTCAAGTCTTTTACTGCGTATATATTGTACATGTACAGCAGTTATGTAACAATAATACTGTAATGCTTTGTGCTATGGTTTCCCATGGGTGCCGATGTTAGCACGAGTGGGAGAAGCGCTTGGTAGTAGTAGTGGGCTGCCAAGGTAAACTTCCACACATTACATAAAGAGTGAACAGTTAACTAAGCTCTTGTAGTTATTGTAAAGGACTTTGGCCGATGCTTGGACTCATTAAAGAGCCAAGGGTCAACGTAGGTCCGATGGTTTATACTCCGTAGTAGTGTAGAAAATATCTGTGTTGAAGAGGGGATGTAGGCCCGATGCTAGATTCATTGAAGAATCAAGGATCGACTAAGGTCCGAGGTTTATACTCATCAAGGAGTGTAGTAAGAGACTTATACGAGTATGAGGACGAGCTCGGGCTCATATACATGTAAAAGCCAGCACATTTTCTATGCTAAGTCAGTTGTTGATTGCGCTCTAATAAAGCAACATCTCCTAACTCAACTTACAGAGTCTTACTCTTGCAGGCAGGTAGCTCCAGTCTTGGTTTAAGGACCAAGGCTGGAGCTACCTGCCTGCAAGAGTAATCTATTTCCATTATTTCATTATCGAGTTACCCTAGAATAGGAGACTCTACATCTACATGTATATCTTTCTTTGTTGAGCCAATGATAATCCTGGTTGTTGTATATTAGCCAATGATAATCCAGGTTATTGTATATTAGCCAATGATAATTCAGGTTGTTGTATATTAGCCGATGAAAATTTATTTTGCCCCTTTTAGCCAATGGATTTCCCTATTACATGGCTCATGAAGATACTGAACTAGCAGACGTTACAAATGCAACAGTTGCTCAACAAATATCTATTCTAGAGGAGGATGGACACATTAGAAGTGGTCAGTATTAGTCAATACCTAGTCATGGACCAAATTGTTAGTTGGGAACCAAAGCTATTTATGATCAGCTAGTGCCAGACAAATCTAAAATTACGAAGCGCAAAATATTTTTCATTTACCTATGCAAAATAGTGCAAGTAGTTACACATTATATACTATATATGTACATAATTGCATCGCGCTTTTTGCAAATTGAAATTCATGTTAATTTGTACTAAAACAGAAAAAAATCTTTATTTGGAAATTGTCTATGCATAAGCGGTGCCCCATAAAATTGGCTAGCCCAAGTACCAAGCTTATGTTCGATATATGGCCTGCTATTCTTCGTTTACAATCACTTTAGAACTTACCAATTTTACTTCCCGCTATTAGTCCCAGGTAGGAGAGCAAGAATCTAAAGAGATCTGCATTTTTTCTAATTTGGGTGGAGAAGGCACTTCACCAACGGTAAAGTTTATATGAGGCACAGGAGCAATATTGTGGCTGGATGCTCTTCCTAACACCACCAATGACCCTTATGGGAATTGAACCTGGTACTCCCACATGGAAGTCCAGAGCCCTTACCACTGGGCCACAGCTGCTCCCTACAATCACTTTAGATCAGACTATAACAACTGGTATGTTACTCACATTTAGCGTGGTATGTTACCCATATTTAGCATGGTATGTTACCCATATTTCAGACACATTTTCTCTGTTTCTAATGAAGAAGTTTAGAGACATTAGACATGGTCATCGTACAAGAGACCCTCTCTTCTGGTTCCTTTTCATTTACTTTCTGCTGAGTTTAGTACTTAGCACCATCCTCTCTGTCCTTGCAATCATTAAGATGTGGAAGCATTTCTGTGACAACGAAAATATAGTGCAGTAAGTATTCAAAACAAAGTACATGTTGTATCAAACTACATATTTATATTGAAATACAACCACATTTTACATGCATACATAATTTATTTTATTTCAATGTAGCTTTTATGACAGCAGGGGAAACAAATGACGTCTATGTTTTCTGTTGTTTAACCCTTAGTCTTTGAATTATACGTTCAGTTTAACAGAGTCCTCGCAAACTTTGTATATTTATGCAAAACATAAAGTAGAAAGTATAAAACTTTCATACCGTTTACTCATGTGCAGTATGGACTGTAGTGTCATATTGCATGATGTATCTAAAGCTCACAGCAATGACCTCTCATTTAGCCTACCTATACTAACACTAATGTACATAATAGAATATGCAGGATCATGTCCTAGGGACAAAACTGAAGCAAATGATGAACATTTGTGTGTTTGTACTACAGTTCTGACCTGATTCTCCATAAGCCCTCCAGTCAAATGCATTCAAGATCCTCGAGTCATATACAACCAAAGGTCTCAAGTCATCTACAAGCAAAACGCTCAAGTCAAATTAGTGCAAAAGTTTCTAACAATGGAAGACGCGAGAAGCAAGGAGCAGGCAATTCCGGTCGTCGTGGTTCAGCAGCATTGCAAGCTCAACGTCATAGAAACAGCTTAAAGAAAACTCTATCGGTTAATGCTAATAATAACGATGACTTGCTGTTACGTAGGCCACTTAACTGCAAGGCCTGTGTACACTACTATCCTACCCATGGTTATAATATTGGACTTAATGCTAACAGCAGAAACTCTCTAGACCATGGCCCAAGGAGTCATACCGATGGCATGACATGAGTCATCGGAAGCCACCTTTAAGTTGGTTCCACAGGATAATAATATAATATTTATAATTCATTTTTTGTGGTGTATTGTTCCTTTATTACTAAAACATTAAACTGGCAATTGATTAATTATCTGGTAGCTGATGAATATACCAAATATAATGGTCTATTGCTATAGACTGTGCTCTACTATTTTCAATATCTAAATTACACAATCTACGGCTTACTCGGTTACTCTAGGAGTCTATGTAGAAACATCTGAGTGAGATAAGGGATGCGCTATGACATTACATTACATTCACTAGGTGGAAGCTGATATTTCACACCCTTTAAATATGCTCTGCAGTAAATATACAGTATTACCCAGGTGCTCTGAGCTCTGACCTGCACTGATGATGAAGTGTAAAACACCGAAACAGTATGCTGTCTGCAGATAGAGTATATGCAATGCACATGCACGTATATAAACATGAGTTGTATAAATAAATATCAGATATATATATGAATATATCGATATGCAGTCCACTACTACCACCACCAACACCACCACAACAGCCGCCACCACCACTACCTCCTAAAGGTCAAAAGGTTAATAAGTACAATAGGTCGGCCTCGGACCCAAAGAAGCCTAATTTACAAGATGTATGGAACGGGTCTGGATTGCAAGCATGAGAATTAAAAAGGCATTGCTACACATCAGACTGGAGATATTGCCTGTTAATGCAACAAGGGTAATGCTTACATGTATGTTATGTTCCTGACAATATTGTAATGGTTTTGGGGGCTTGTGCTGTCGTTCTAAGACGACTCCCTTGTCCAAAATGAAAAGACTATGAGTGGTGCTAGGCCTTTCCATTAAATGAAAGATCAACAGGTACTAGTAGTCCAATGACTACTCAAGATGACCCATGTGGTCCCGAGTAGATGCTTGTTTACTATACTGAGAAAGAAAGTGATCCAACCTAGAAGGTGGTTCGGGAGGCAAAGTCGAAGACCTTGACAACTGGAACGACCTATCTATGAAGTGAAAGTCTCTGTATATACATATAGATGTGTCTTTATTGAGATCCAAGCATGAACTGAGACAATGAACATAAAAACAATGTGCTTTATATAGTATAAGAACTTCCGGAGGAAGCTCCGGTAAGAAGGCCGACGTAGTGTCGTAAAACGACGAGGTAGTGTCGTCCAGAAATTACACAACAAGATGGCGGTCGGAAGCCCGATGGCCGACTCAAAATAAGTCAGGTACAACAAAAAACGCTTAGAATCATCCAAAACATGTACAAAATTAATATCAGGCAATTCTGAGAGGTCGGCCCTCTTTACATGGGTATAAAAAGGACATAATTGCTCAGTAATGCACATTATAGGTATAAGTGACAATCTACTACATAGACAATTAATACAAGCAAGTGTAAGTATATATAATCAGTGTCATGTAGTTGGGAGGCTAGGTTAGAGTTATACGTAGCCATTACAATATTAATTTATGCGTACAAGAAAAGAGTACAAGGTACACCATAGCGCAATTACACTGTAGTATTTCACTCTTGTAGTCTACAGACACATTTATATGCCCATATATGCATATATCCTCATATTCTCGAGAACTAATTTATGATATAATAAAAGCCTGTTATGAGAATGAATGAAAGTGTAAAAGAAACTTGGGAAGGAATAGAAGCACAATTCGCATTTGGAGTTGTTTGCCCGTGGATCGAAAACGGAAGAAAGGTATATTAATTCGAAAAACCAAAGTATAGCCTTCGGACTTAAAACACTTGATGTCTTCATTTGCTCGATTTTGATTTTTAATAAAAATATATAACTCATCATTTGTAATATATGCTGTTCGGAACCCAGGCTAAACTTGTTATTGAGATAAAAATAACCAAGCTTTTGTATGTATTACTAGTCTTATTTATTTCTGCACTGACATCACCTCTGTTTTATAACTTTTCATGTGTTTTTATCGTAGTGATAATCTGGTTCGTGAAACGTAGAACATATCTGAGCTGGTCGATAATCGATATAAATAAAACGAAGTAAAACTTATCCATTTTATTTTTTCATTACTCTTACTGGTTGCTCTTCGACTTGGACTACATAGGATAGTTACTTTAATTTTTATCATAAAATAATAATAAATTTTATATAAATCTATATGTAATAATAATAATTAATATTGGTACTCACATACTGAATGTAATTAAATCCGGTCTTTGAAATCTTCAGGCTTTATTTGTGGAGACAGACTTCCAGCTCTTAGCTGGGTACCTCTAGAACACTTTTAGCTTAATTAACTTACTTCAGCTTGTGGAACATGGTACATTTTTGCCAATGACAATGAAATTGGTATTTAGATGTGGAGCGAGACTCGAGAAATCTCGAGTCTCGTCTTGAGATGTCTCGTCTCAAAAGTCGTCTCGGGCTGGCAATTAGCGTTCCAGACCAGAACACTGATTAGGCCTACACATAAACATTATTGTCTTATGGAAGGGTAATAATTTTATTTCTAGTGATTTTAATGTAATACATTCTTAATCGGCAATGAACTTATGGAATGAAAGTTATTATTCAAGTTGCATAGTCATCCAACCTACCTTTCCATGCGTTGGTTTTCTAGAAATGGTCGGTCTAGTGCAGCTAGCCAGCACTGTGCTACTAGTCCACCACTACATAGTAGCCCACAAAACAATAGCAGACCCTCATTTCGGAGTGTGTCGGTGGTATTTATATACCACAGCTAGGTGTGTCTTATTTTTATAGTGTTGTGTGAGCTTACCAAGTTCTCACCACTACTCTTCAGTCACTGCCTGTTATGAACTCAGCGTGAAGCAGTGCTACAAGACTGGAACAGAACTGCTCGCTACATTTTAATCAACTCTATCCCAGAATGCGATCTAATGTAGGCCTATACATAAATGTACATGAACATTGTATTAACAATCTGTGATGGAAGCATAACTCTAATAATCTTTAATCTCGCTTGTACACATGTAGAGGCCTACATACAGGGCCATAGCCACCTAAGAAATTTTGGTGGGGCCAAAATACCTGGCCAGTGGTCTAGGGGACTGGCTAGGCCCTGAGAATGCTTTTCAGAGAGATAGAGCAAATTGAAGCAGTTCGGGGTTATGAAATAATATACCTGTGTAATAACATCAAACATTACCCAGGTCATATCAGTATTGCTGTATCTGGCTGGGTAGCTGAGGTAAAGCTGTACACATGCAGGTCAGAGTTCAGAAGAGAGGAAGTCGGAGCCAGCTAACCAAGAAAGATGGATAAACAAATGACGAGGTAATGAGGCGAAACGGAGGAACGCCGGGGCCTAATGGAATCTTTAAAGCCCCCGGAGTAAGCACAAGACCTGAAGGTGTGGTAGCGGCTCCTATAGCGGGAGTCGCACCTACAGCTGCGCGGAGAAGTCGGACTACTGAGTCCTACTACTAGTCATGAGACTGTGCTTGGAAAGACCCAAAGCTGTGCTAGAATGTCTGACACCTTACTGTTAGTAGTGAGCAGTGAACAAACCTACTAACACCTGAAGTCGAATGCGAAATCATTTATGGAAATCAGTTTCGCCCGAGGTTAAAAGTTCAACTTTGTCGGTCTTGGACCAAAAAAGGGCTGAGTTACAGTCAGTACAAAAGACTCGGATTACAATATAAGAGAAGGTGTAGCCATATACAAAGTACAATTGGTAGTCCAAGGAATAACTAGCACGGTACAGAAATGCAATTTCTAAGGCATTAGTTAAGTAGTAGAGTAAAAAATACTTACAAGACATATCAATATATGTGCGACACGATTAAGCAGTCAATATGCAATACTGCTAAATAATTTCAATATTGATACAGAATGTTCTGTGCAGAACATAGTAATTTTAAAATCCACTAGTCTTCTGCTCATTATTTATTGATATGCATAATGATACAAAGCATATAACACAGTTTAATAGTGATTGAAGGTGCTGGATTTCCTAAGATGAAAATATAAAAGTTGGCAGAATGTTTAGGCAAAGTCACTTAGTCCTAAAACCCGATCTATGATCGAAGTTTTTATGAAGTAGTGTCTTCAATCTCGTCTCGAATCCAAAAGTTCTGTCTCGTTTCACCTCTACTTGTACACTTCTAGAGTACATAATATGTAGCCTACACAGGAACAGCTGTTAGTTTAAGTCAGCTCTGAGTAGTAGGTCAGATAAATAGAGCTTAAAGTTAGAATGCAAACTGCAGTTACTATACGAATGTTCACAAGTGATATTCAAAGCACATGATCTCTATAAAATTTGAATTTTGAATTCAAATTTAGAGCATTCCTTAACTAGCATGACCATTCCTTCTCTTAGTTGTTGTTGGTATAACATGTGAGATAGGTTATGTTTATAACTTATATGATGTTAATTATAGATTCGAGGACCAACTTCTGTGACAGGATTTGCTTCGAAGAATACACTAGAAACAGGTGGACACTAAGATGACGACCAATGTCAAAAGCGAATTCTTGTCTGATGGTCCTCTCTGTTTGGAGCTAAAGGATTGTAAGTTAAGGCACAAAGTATTTAGATGTAGCTACACTAATTGAAGGGATTCATACTGACTGTGTTGAGCATTTCTAAGCATCGTCACAATCACAATATAGCTACCGTCCTCCTGTTATCGGCATCTTTGATTTCATAGTTCAATGGAGAAATTAATAGTAAAATATATTTCAGTATAATAAACCTAGAGTGGATAGAGTTGGTGAGCTTCCATCTCTCAATTTGGTCATTTAAATTTCACTAAATAATCAATTAAATGTGGTTTATTCTATGGATTTATCTGTTGAATATGTTCCCATTACTGACTGCCAACTGTTTATTCGTTAATTCTAGATAACACTCACAACAGGGACAAGATTTCTCTGAGAAACTTTGAGCTGCTGAAGGTCTTGGGCACTGGTGGTAAGTTTTCTTCCTCATTAGTGGTAACATTGCCAGTTACATGGGCATTACTGCCGCCATAAAGATGTCTGTGCTGTCATTCTGTCCTCTGAAAACTTAATGAGAACATTGAGCTATATTGTAGAATCCTCATCTTATTGTAACTGGCAATTTTCATAATGTTGCAAAATAGTAAAAGCCTTTTTAAAACTAGAGTTTCAAGCAATGTGCTAAGAGGGAAAATTTTACGACTCAAAGTTGGAGTTGGGATTCATTTTGGATAGTTGCAGAAGATGTTAGAATACCTGCATGATAAGTACCATATAGTACTATGGTATCATACTTATCTGATTATTGGTTGTATACAAAGTGTGCCGTGTTGCGTCAATCACTACTCTTTCAGGCAGTTGGTGTATCTCTGTCATGCTTTCTCCCACTATCATTGTTAAGAGTATGGACCATCTAGGACCTTATCACACCAGTTTGACACATTTCCTGAAAACTTATTACTAAAGCCATTAACTTATTGCTTGACAAGCGCATGTAACAACAATGCAATGCATGCACATGTAAATATTATATTTTATTGCTGCTAAAGGGAGATATCAACACATTGGTTTGTGATATTGAAAACTATGATGAGTGTAGTACTTGTCGTCATGAAACTATAATTACGCGTAGCATTTTACGTTCATGTTGTATGTTCATTGGCAGCATATGGGAAGGTCTTTATGGTGAGGAAGTTAGGAGGTGCAGACAATGGAACTCTCTATGCTATGAAGGTGCTGAAGAAAGCCACTATAGTTACCAAGACAAAAACCACAGGTACGTTTCATAGTTGTCCAACGATAATAATATATGATGTTGTTGTGCCTACGAATGAATCGCCCAAATTAGTAATGCTCTATCAAACTCATAGTGTCATTAGATGCATAAGAGTGTACAATTTCAATCGGCTAGCTTAGAAATGTATTTTTAATAAAAATCACCAATTTTTAGTCATTGTTTTAAGTATTGTATTTTATTAACTGATAAGTTTATACGTTCCTTAGTGAATACTAAACAAGAAAGTGAGATACATACAGCATTCTTATATGATATACATTTAGTAATACTAACCGAGTAATATGTGTTCAAACGATACAGAGCATACCAAGACAGAGAGGCAAGTGCTGGAGGCAATTCGGAATTGTCCTTTCCTGGTTAAACTACACTATGCTTTCCAGACTGATGCTAAACTCCATCTTATACTTGGTAAGTATTATACAGTACCCTCTGTGGAGTTGTCTTCTTGTTGTATTTCACATTTTAGTCTAATTCATCGTTATCTACGTACTACATTCAACTGGTGATATGAGGGAGGGAATAGCTGTTCACACTGTTGCCTTAGTTACAATGTATATTATTCACATCATAATTACTTACTGTCAATAGCTAAGGCTACATTTTCTACTAGAACTAATAAGATTGTGAATTGAGCTAGTGATTCCATTTGGTTCCTAAACACTAACTCATTAGAAGTATTTTGTTCAGCGATATTTGGTATGACTGCATGTCACAATACTGTAGGCTACATACGAGGTTCGTATATGTAATTATAACATGCTAAGTACGCGTACATGTAAGTGCATGTAAATCTATATGGAATTAGCCTACCTTGTAGCCAATAGTCTAACGCACAGCCTCTTCTGATCATGGGCCTTGCGTCTCTCCAATAGTACTCTTGGAGTGTATGTCTTAAATGACAAACATGTTCCCTAATACTCATGAATTATGCTGTTTTACTGAGTACAGACTGTATTTGGGGCGTCTAATCACAGCTAGTACTACATGTATTTCCTTGTAGACTTTGTAAATGGAGGTGAGCTCTTCACACACCTTTACCTCCAAGGCAAGTTCTCCGAGGAACATGTTAGACTGTACATAGCAGAAATCACTTTAGCCTTAGAGACTCTGCATAGTGTGAGTTATCTTCTCTTGTATAATTTTATATAACCTCTCTAACACGATTTTGTATTATTTTCCCTATTTATTGCATGATTGTATAATTATGTTCTCCCTTGTATACCAGTATATTATGTTATCTCTTCTGACTACTTGTGTATTGCCTCCCCTGTGTACTCGTGTATTATCTCCCCTGTATACTAGTGTATTATCTCCTTTGTCTACATGTATATTGTCTCCCCTGTGTGCTAGTGTATTATCTCCCCTGTGTACCTATAGCTTGGGATCATATATAGAGATATCAAGCTGGAGAACGTCCTGCTGGACTCTGCTGGTCACGTTGTGCTCACAGACTTTGGGCTAAGCAAGGAGTTCCTGCCATCTGATGAGGTAAGTGCACACTACATGGTGTCATGGAGATGTCTGTCTTTCATTCATTGGCCATGATACTAAGAACTAGAGCAGCAGGACGTTGTCTAGCAGGCATCCATGATTGTAATGGTGTTGTACTAAGTTATACATACACATATGAGCATAATATTTATATTATATAACAATGATTCACAGAATATGGAGAGAGTTTTGGCTGACATGAATAGTCACTACACATCCAATATGGCGCTACTCTCACACTTGATAACCAATAACAATTAGAAGCATTCTACTGTTTGATTGGTTAAAGCAAAGCATAAGACATTTATACATCAACTTAACTCGACCAACACAGTCATAATGTTTGAACATAGAATATAGGGACATAGACTAGTCGTAGAGTTATCTTCTTTTTTATCATCTGAACTCGCATTTTGCATTGAGTTAGCTATCTTCTGTCATAGCAGCATGATACACTTGTTACAGCATCAATTTCTTTTGTGTGGAGTTATCTACTCCTACACTGGAGTATGTAAGGGAACACAACTTCCACTACTCTCATAGAGGACTATCTCTGTGTTGTAGCATATGCATGAAGTTGTCCCCACTTGTATATTGTAGAAACACAAAGCCTATTCCTACTGTGGAACAGTAGAGTACATGGCACCAGAGATAGTGAAAGGTGGTAAAGTCGGCCATGACTTTGTAAGTAGAATATGAATAAATACCATCATACTAACATTTTATGTCATAATCATTTATTTCGTTATTGACAGTTCTTAACGTAGTCATGGCGATGCTATTTCACACCTTCGGTTGGCACCTGAATCAGTTTGCATATCCTACTCAAATACCCACATTGAGATATATAGTGACAATTTATGTCAAGAGAGGATGACTCTGCCAAGTATTTACAAGCTATTCAGATATTCTCATAGCCAGTGATTATATCTTTATGTTGGTTAAATGAAGAGCCTCTATTATAATTATAACTTGCTAATACTCAGCATTCATGGTATGAGATAGAGCACGACATTGCGAATAACCTCAAGTCACATGGAAAGCAGCTATACGATGTGTTCAATTTAAAACTTGTTTGCCCATTACTTACATGTACATATTTATCGTGGTAAGGACCCACACACCAATATTGTGTTAACTGTAGACCCCATTGGTTTAGCAGCAGATGTGAATTATGTAGGCTATACATATCTGTATGCAATGTCCGTACACATGAGGATATCGTAAGAGAACCATCATCTCATATTTACATGATGGTGGTAAAGCTGTCTATTCTGTGCTATTGTTTGCAGTCCGTTGATTGGTGGTCTCTGGGTGTGCTGACCTTTGAACTTCTGACTGGAGCCTCGCCGTTCACTGTCGAAGGAGAGAAGAACAGCCAGTCGGAGATTTCGAAGTAAGTCGTTGATTTAAAATTGTAGAAAATATTATTATATGCTTACACATTTACATAAATACCTACATGTACATATACATTTATGTACATATTTGTATGTACATACAACATGTACATGTAGATATCCACGTGGCATGTCTGACATCAGTCTGTACCTCCATGAAAAATGTGACTCTGGAATATTCCAGGAAACTGACTCATCAATCATCAAGTAATTTGACGAATGAAATGATAGTCAGCTGACTAGTTCATATTCAATTCCCATAATACCCAGCTATGGGTGTCATATCATTGATATCTATCTCACCCCAAGACTAATTGCTCTAACATGCTCATTAGGCATCAATAGTTTCACTTTCTGCGTACAAGGGATTATCTATAGAGCTCATTAGACAGCAGTAACAGTGCTCCTCCTCTCTTTCCTGTACTCCGATGACCTTTGTTATGGTAGTACAGTCCTCTGGTGGTGACCTCTAGGGGTTGAACTTTACTGGTTGGTTTGAATTTTTCTTACGATTAGTCATCTTGGATAACGAATAGGCCAGAGTGAATGTGCCATGTCTGTATTGCTATCCTAACTCTAATCTGATGCTGTGGTTCAACTATTGTGGAGTAGTCAGCATAGTTTCAGATAGCTTTGATGTGTATTGGGTTGACCATCCTAACTTGCATAAAGGTTTTGTCATGTTAGCATTGTCTGGTTATTATGGCTAGGGCACATGCTCAGCATTGCAGGACACATGCTCAGTATTTTCAGAGCACCTGTTAGCATGATCAGGGCACATGGTCAGTATTGGTGGTTTATTTTGTTTGAAATAATAATTTATGGATCTTGTACATGTTTACCATATACATGTACTATAATGTACATGTATGTCATTAGTTGCTGTGTTGCTGCTGTGGAGGTGGCAGCTCTTTCATGCTGAATTGCAGATTAGTGTGCTTTGTGTGACACTTGGCAAGTTTTTGCAGTATGTCTCGTTTCCTGACCCTTGGATCATTTTCATATGACGTTAGTCTCATAATAATTCCTTTATACAATCAGTTGTCTTGATATTTTAACAGTTGGTCCTTTTTTGCTTCCTACACACTATTTCCTTACTTGGCTGACATGCTGTTTTGAGTCACTAACCATTTAAGTTGATAACACTCTGTGCTAAGCTAATAATGGCAGTAATTCCATGATTTATATTCGTGGGTAATCCGTTCTTATCATTTGTTTAGCTTCTTGAAACTTGGATATGCAACCCTGTACAAACGTATGAAATACACCGTCTTCAAATACATATTGGATTACCTCTATTACTAGATTAACATACTAATCCGTGAACTAGCTGTACACAATCTCACTATACTACCTCTTCACCATCAGACAATGTGAAAATTTTTTGTTATAATCTGCGATGGACTGTATTATACATATTAGATGAGCCCTAGGAAATATACAGTGTCTGTCACTAATAAATAACTTGTTCCACTTTAATTCTATTACATTGTATATCATAGAAATCTAACAGCTTTTATCAAGCTGTGGTAGTCCAACTAATGAGAAAAGGCGAAATAATATTTGCCCAGCAGTTGATTCGGAGGGGAAATAGAGACATTAGATGCTGATCCCTCTACTGGGTGACTACCTGACTTCCTGTCTGTCAGATAGTTAACCAAGGATAGTATCAATGAGGCCCAGCCTCTGTGTTGTTACTGGTACTGGTGCAGGAGGTGGTACTGGTGCTGGTGTCGCGGCCTGTGCATCTCGTAGCCTGTTCCTCTGTTTTTTGCTGCTGCGATTGCCTCTTCTTCGCTTGCCTTTACGTCGTCTGCCGCCGCCTCCTCTTCTCGGTGGCCTGAATGGTCTTGTCGTTTGTGGTCGTTCTGTTGTGGTAGTTGGTGGAGGGGCTGGAATTACCTAGATATAAAAGATAATACAAGGTAATAAGGCATACAGCTACATTCCACAAGGGCATATGATTTCTCTCAGAGCTGGTTGAAGTGGTCAATGACTAACAAATTTTATTTCTTTCTGAAAATAAAAAGTTGTTAAATTGAAGAAAATTTTAAAGCTACCCATTTGCCTACACGCTTATACTGTGCTTAATCTGCAGTGAACTTCTTTTCTTCATACTGTCTTCCATTCCAGTTAGCTAGTTCTCGGTATTCCAATAAATGCTACATACATAGGCCTATATACAATAATATATAGCCAATGGACATACTATACTGTACATAACATACATATGTATGTGCATATACATGTACAGTATGTATGTATGCCTACATATTATATTATCTATATGCAAGTATATAAATGTATAGATTATGTACATAATACATTTTATTTTACAACGTGATGCATGTTGTCCTAGTCTGAAACTTCTACCGACCTGTCCTGTTGGTACTAGTTCACCTTCTTCGTAACCGTTGTGAACCATTTTATCCATGGCATCGCCGAAGCACTCGAGAAACGCCTTGTTATCAGCTGCCATTTCTTGTACCTGTTTTAATCATCAACAATACTTTACTATTGAGCCCTACTGGTTGTGAGGTCCTGAACAAATTCGTCATAGTAATGAAATTTGGTTTGTATATAATTCAAAATTTCATGTTTTCACCAATTCTGATCGATTCATTCGAACACTCAGTGTTATGCCTGGCCCTCTTATGACTATCAACTTACAATTTCCCATCCAGGCATCCGTTTACATCTAAGGTGCTTTCTCTTGGACCTCAGTGGTCCTATTAGACAGTCAGACTTGCCGTGTGCGCCAAGTTTTCCCAGTCTGTACATCAGCATCATGTCTGCATTTACTCTTGTGCCATTGCCTTCTTCTGCTTCCCATTGAAACCTAACAACCAAAATTGTAGTATTTAGTGAACTTTCTTTGATTTGGAGGAGATTGTTTATAAGTTGGTTTTGGGGATAAGCTCAATTATTTACTGCTTGGGCATTCAGTAGAAAATGGTGATGTGTGTTTGTGTCTGCGATATATCCAGGAAAGCTAGTTGAAGAAGTTCTAGACTCATCTCAGTGACAGTCGTTGCAATCGTTGCGTCCATATTTGTTCAAATACACACAATTACGATATTTCAGCTTCGATAGATAAGGAATTGCTAACCTTGTCTGAGGGCGTTCATCTACGACAACTTTTTTCTCTTTCTGTTTCCATCCAGTTCCATGTGCCATCATTATAAAAAACTCATTTGACAGGACGTCAAATCTTGAGGTGTAAGGTCCAGAGAAACCAGTTTCATTGCTGCGGAGCTTCCCTAAGCTGTGAGACCCTACAATGTTGAATTAGAAAACCCTGAGTGTCTGTTTCGAGATTAGTTGAGCCTTTGAGATCAAGCCGTTCATCAGCCCTCACAGACATCTGTGACTACCAAATCATGTTGTACAACTCCATGCATATACTATAATAGGTCCGCAATGGACTCTGCTTGCCCAGACATATTGGTGGTAAAGACATCTCTGTTGCCATTAGACAACTGGTAGTATTCCAATAACCGTATCCATTATGCGGATATCATCACTGGTTTTTGACTCATGAGAAGCAATGAAGTTCTCATAGCATAGTCCACAATAATCATGGCATAGGCTAGATTAATTGGAGAAAAATTTTAAACAAATCATGGTATTGTTTGGAAATAATTGATATTTTGGCAACTCATTGTTTTGTGTCAATTTGTTCCTTGACCAGGTCATCGCAGACATGAAGTAGCCTATTATGTGCTTATTATATAATTGTACCTTTGTGGTGTATGTTTAAAATGGAAGTAATGTACTTGGACTTTCCTTAGTATGAATGGTGAATGTGTAATGCTACACAACCATAGCAGGATTGGTTATACTATACCCATCCTTACCCATAATGCATACAGATTACCCATAATGCATACAGTTTACCCATAATGCATACAGTTTACCCATAATGCATACAGTTTACCCATAATGCATACAGCTTACCCATAATGCATACAGCTTACCCATAATGCATACAGTTTACCCATAATGCATACAGCTTACCCATAATACATACAGCTTACCCATAATGCATACAGCTTGTCGTGCTGTCATTCCCATGTTTTTCTCGAACCATTCATAAGGGTTTGCGTTACCATCTGGTATGTTACGGATTGGTTCTACCAGCTGAGGTACATGACACGTCCTCCGACCCCATAGGATCTTCATATTCGGTCTGCAATCATTCTTGTCAAGTCCTGGTGTTGGTACACACACTAAAATAATATGTCTATGCTTAACAAGAGAGGGTGAACTCATTCACCGATTGCTTACACAGGATTATTGTGGGTTTTCTACACAGCCATGAGATTTAAACGGTCGGAATCAGCTTGTAGTGATACCAGCAGACATTTAAATCAGTTCGGTACGGGAACATGGAACTCTGTGAGACTATTTCACTTCAGTTGGACTTAATGTAAGCACTTGCACCTAAATAACTCCAAGCAATACCAACAATTTGAAAATCGCTCTTTTATATACATAATCATAATGTGAATGTTGTGCTCCAGTTTGTTAGATAATTAGTTACACGTACATCCTTCGTCTTCCCCTCTTTTAGCTGCATAGTCTGAGGTAACAGCGCAGGCAAGAGCAAAGAAATCCGCTCTTGAACAGACCTTTTCATACTTCTTTGCCAATCTTTTCAGCGGCAGCCATGTGGGTATTAAACCTGCAATATATTTTCGACAGCTGACACACACGCGCAGTAGCTTTGGCAAGAATAGAAAAACGTATGTAGAAACTGTACCAATACTTCTTTTTTTGTTCTCCAACGTCAGTTACGATGGATTGTTGTCTGATTAGCCATTACAAGTGGAGTTAATAGCGAAAATCACTTGGTAACACTTATGATAGCAGAAGTTAGGAAATGCGTGCACATGTACAGTTCTAGTTCTATTAGTGGGCCTAAAGAAATAATATAACACAGAATGGAAACATTTTGAAGAGAACCTTACCATTATTTCCACCTTGTACCTTCCTTCTTGTGTCAATACATCCGTCACATATGACAACACAGTCATGGAAGCACATCCTAATCATCCCTGCTACCAGGAATCTCTGGCCGTCAGAGTCGAAGCTAGTTTCCATTAAGTGCCAGATATCGTTACTCATTCTATTTTTATCCTCCTCAGATACAACTGTTACTCTCTCCTCCTGACCGTTTATACTCTGTATACATACCGCCAACACCAGCACAGCCACTATGCAAACCTGTTTCGATCATCAGTATATGAGTAGCAGCCAAACATTTCACAATGAATGAAAGTGTTTGTTAAAATAGGAAGATCAGGAGTTCCTCACCCAAGGATAACATTCTAATTCTGTCAGCCAATTTTTAAACGCTGTTAGGTTTCACTTTTGAGGCAGTGTATAGATTTTAAGCAGTTTGCACATTTTCAATCCAGCAAATAGTAGATTCTAGCAACTCACCTGCATTTTAGTGTTAGTTTAACATTAGCAATACAAATGTGTTTGACAGGGTAGCAGAAGCAATACTGTGAGCCTGGTATAAAGCAATTATAAATTTAAGCAAAAATATAACTGGATAATCCAAGCGTTACCATGGTTACATATGAATCATCTTTATCACTACACTAATCCGATATTATAGTGGATTATCATCATCATTATGGATATACATATACATGTATATTATTATAATCCAGCAATACTATATAATTCATTTCACTGCAATCAAGACAGAATTAATATTATAGCAAATGGTAGAGCTCATATTATTATAATGATACATTTAGTATTACGTATGACACATTGAGGAGTAAACCAGGAATTGGCTTAGATAAAATCACTGTTTGTAGAGAGGTTTTCTTTGTGCTGACGTAGCAGTTCAGTTAGACATAAAAAACAAATCTACTTTTATTATACTACTGATTAGCGGTATAATAAACTCTGTACCATTTTCTTACGTGAATTAAGGTTTTTTACTAATGTGGAGCTATGGACACTTGCGTCAGTTGGGGTTCAGAGACGGTACTTTAACAGAATAGTATAGCTGGCGTGTGAATTTTGTTGCTAAACCTCCAGGAGTCTAGATTATAGATTATCCTATTTTAAGCAAAAAACTGAGCACCACTGGAGCTGAAGCCCTTTTTCTACACACAGAAGAGCACCTTTTACTTTGACCAACTCAAGCACAAGAAGACAACTCCTAAACCAGGCCAACGGAATGCCCATGTTAAGCATTGGTGGCTAGGTAGTTCGCAGTGGAGGTGATTCATGCAATGTTAACTCCCAATAGCTTAAAAAGTAAGAATTTTATCTTCATGTTTTAATGCTTTAATATTCATTGAATTTGAAACACTTGAAAGAAACGATGTCATTGAAATTACCCAATCTGCATTGATAATGTCCGTGGCGCCAAACACAATTCTTTAATGTGGCTGCCCAATAGCAGAGCTAGTCGAGGGGCCACCGCGGCTCCTAGAGCTGGATATTATTATAGTTCTATATGGCACAGAGGGAAAACCTTCTTTGGGACAAAAACCTCCAGGTCGTTGGCGGGACTCGAACCCACATCCTTGCAGATAACTTGTGTCATTACTGCAAGACCAGAGTTACTAGCGCTAGACCACTCAGCCACCAACACCTGAGTAACAGTGTACAGTGTACTGGTCCTCATGTGTTTATTGCAGCACAAACCCATTTGCCATTCTGAGAAGCTTCGTTTCATCTCCACTTGGTTTATAAAGGATGTAACATGGTGTATACCAAGTAGCCTACGCCATATCTAGTGTACATGTCCCATTCAAACTATGGGCTATGAATTTCCTGTTCCGTAACGTCATTATTCCCGTGTTCAATTTACGGCAAATTTAAGTGTAGTCCCACATTTTATTTGAGTAGCCTATATCTCAGTTTTGACAACCCAAGATGGGAATTTTCGAAGCATTTCGATATTTCCTCATAGTTTCACATATGCATGTGTGTATGAGGCCTAAGGCCAGGCATTTAACTAGGATATATAATATGTAACGCTATCTTGTTGCCTCTAGAAACCCTATGGTCAATGATTCAGTCATTATTCTTATTTCTCGTACATCTTCCATGATAATTTTTGCCAGTTAGCAATTCCTCATTGTGTCTGACATTTATTTAATACAAAATTAAAAACATATAATGTATTGACCAATAATGTTACTTCAGCACTGTCCCTGAATGGCGGCACCATAATTCGTTATACGTGAAAAAGTTCAATTTTGATAATATATACATGTATTACAGCAGCATTAATTACTATTATCAATGTTGATAATACATATTACAAGCTAGCAGACAAAATGGGAGTTAATAATACTATAAAAGCAATCCCTAAAAAATGTGTTAAGTAATAAGTTTCCGCTAAGTCATACTGCACAGTAATATCATATTACTGTGCAGTATGACTTATATGCATAAATTATAATACAAGTAGTACATTAATATTTAATAAATAACAAATAATGAGCTTGAAGGGTTATATATCATTGTATTATTCCATCATGTGGATCCTATCAACTGTGAATAAATACCAGAAACCAATGTCATATCTCCAAATTTCAGCTTCTTTCCAGTTCCATCTATCATGCACTGTATATCTGTAACATAAACAGAATAAACCTTATTATTTTTAAATCTCTGCCAGTAGTGATGTTTTATGTCGTATATTCGAAATAATTTTGAAAAAAGTGAAACAGTCTTGCAGTAGCAACATAATTACATAAATAGTTTTAGTTTTACTCTATATTTAGTTGGAAAACATGGTCGCAGCGTTGTTATGCCACAACAGCTTAGTACTTCCACAAGTTTATTGTGGAAAGATTCATACCTGATTATTATCACTAGTTTGTGCTTCACTTCTGCCTCTCTAATAATATTGAACCATGTATGTGACCTGTAAAGTAATAATAGTTCAATGAAACATAAGGATGAGTGCATCAGTTTATAATATTCATGATACTTGCGTGCAGTCACAGATTCTAAGCTAACATTGCCTAAAAACCTGAAAATATTGATAAAATTACGAAAAAGCTCACGAAAAAATTTGATTTGTATCATGCAGGTAAGGTTTTCTCTTCCTACAGAGGTAAGTCCAGATCTCGAGTTAATATAATAGGTCTAAAGTTATATAGTAGGCATTTACCTGAGCCTGATGAAGGTGCTGATGTGTGTCGCATTGCGGTAGTATAAGGTGTAGTAGTCGAAGTAGAGCTGGAACTTGGAGTATATGTCACCTCATCTGGGATATGCTTTCCTTTCTTACCAATATGGTGCGCAATATCTGTGGTTGAGTACATTGTGGTGGTTGTTGTGTATGGTTCTGATGTTGTACTGTAGTCTGTAGTGGTTGTATAGTCAGATGTGGTTGTATAGTCTGTAGTGGTGGTATAGTCTGGTGTGGTGGTGTAGTCAGTCATCGTAGAGGAACTGTACGATGTGCTGGTGCTATATTCACTTGGTGTGTAGGTTCTAGAAAATTCCACGAACTGAATAGGAATAGGTTTTTTGATGATGAAGTAAAATTGTGACAGTAGGGTTGCACAGCACTGGTTGTTATAGTTGAAGCATGAAGCAGCTGCAGTATGCTATAGATAGCAGCTGCTAGAGTTCACACACTTTTGTCTTCACTTTTTATGATAATGACTGAGAAATGAAACACTTACACGTCCTCTTTGACTTTATTGTGAGTTCTTCGGGTTTTAACTTTCACATTGCCAAATCTTCTTTTCAGTGCTCTCTTGTTAATAGAGTGCATGTCTTCGTTCATCACTGACCTCTTCATTCGGTTAATCAGAACTGTTCCACTGGCGTGGCCTGCAACGTAAAATGTGCCAAAAAGTTTCACAATATTTTATTAGATGACTGTGGTTTGCTATGTGCATGCTGAATGTTGCTCCGTACATAAGTGGACAGAAAAAAAACAATTAGCTTAGAGTATGCATGTTATTCTCACACTTGGCTGTTACACTTACCTGAGCTTGGAGCCGGGCCTGGTGCTGGGGCTGGGGTTGGGTTTACTGTGCTGAAATATGGGGTAGTTGTCGATGAGGTGGTACTGGAAGATGTAGGCGTGTAAGTAATCTCTGCTGGTGCAGGTTTTCGTTTCTTGCCAATGTGATGTGCAGCATCTGTAGTTGATGTGTACGGTGTGGTGGTTGTGGTATAGTCACTAGGTGTCGATTCATACGGTGATGTTGTGGAGGGGTAATCAGATGTTGTGCTGTATTCTGTTGTGGAGGGGTAATCAGATGTTGTGCTGTAATCTGTTGTGGAGGAATAGTCTGCGGTAGTAGATGCGTAGTCTGTAGTTGTTGGTGTGTATGTCACATCATCTGCTTTGTGGTGGGCAGAGTCTGTTGTACTTGTATATGGCTCGGTTGTGGATGAATAGTCGGTAGTTGGTGTGTATGTTCTGAAATACATATTTGACAAAGGTGTGCGGTCTTCTAGTTCACGTGCATGTACATTTATATCATAAGTTATCGTATTCAAATTCAATTTATTTACATGTTTAGCCTGTGTAGGTGCTTCAACTAAAAGTAAGACCAGAGATATTTAATATCCAATATTTGGTTTGAATTCTCCCAAATCATGTTTGCGTATTATTCTATTACCCATATTAGCCTTCCTAATTGACTTATCAAATACTAGGGTGCACCAGCTTGTGAATAGTCATGCAAGTCTAGGTCTTGTAAGAGGGAGTTCACATTGGTAGATTTATCATGGCGATTTGTCGTCTTAACAAAATTCTCTCAATGTAAAAGCACCAGATTTTCAGCCCTTTTTAAGTAATTTAATTTCTGATTTGTTTGTGTTTGACTTAATTGACAATATTGGCACACACTGCATCTGGGTTTGTATAATTTATAAATGTTGGGTTGCCATTACTTACATTGGTGCTTTGGTTGTTTTCTTCACAAACTTTGGTTTTCCATTCTTCAGAAACTTCTTCCCTATAGTTCTTATTGAAGATTGCAACAAATTATCTGCCGACCTTTTGTTTCTCTGAAGAAGCATTGTCCCGTGTTTATGACCTACAAGTTTAACAGTTATTTTATTTCTATTTGGAAAACGTGCGGATGGATATACATGTATTTTATAAAAACAAATTACTTCACATTACATAATTTTTTTACCTGCTGCAGTGCTGGGTTTTCTTATGGCCGTTGTATAAGGGGATGTGGTGTAGTCGGTAGTCGTACTGTAGTCAGTGGTTGTAGTGTAGTCCTCAGTCGTCGTGTAGTCCGTAGTCGTCATGTAGTCTGTTGTGCTAGATGTGTAGTCTGTTGATGTAGATGCATATGGTTCAGTTGTAGTTGAGTAGTCAGTAGTTGTGGGTGTGTATGTTACGTCTTTTGCCTTGTGGTGAGCGGAATCCGTTGTGGATGTATATGGTTCTGATGTGGTAGAATAGTCTGTAGTTGTTGGTGTGTATGTTACGTCATTTGCCTTGTGGTGAGCGGAATCCGTTGTGGATGTATACGGTTCAGATGTGGTAGAGTAGTCGGTAGTTGTGGGTGTGTATGTTACGTCTTTTGCTTTGTGGTGAGCGGAATCTGTTGTCGTGTACGCTGTTGTAGTCGGTGTATAGGTTCTGTGAAAATAAAACACTGATTAAGGTTTGTAAACTGCAAATATTTGACTATCTAAATGTTGATTTGCTCTCTCAAGCTGATTATCTGATATTTTAATTCGGATTAAATTTGCAAATGGCGTTAGTTAGAATACTGGTTTCAAGCTAACTTACACATCAGGAGTTGTCATTTTTCTATAAAAGTTCTTAGGCAGTTTCCTCAAGCTTGTCTTGTGGGATTTGCTTTTCTTCTTTGATGCCATTCTTTTCACCCGTAGTTGACTATATAAATTAGCACCATCTTCTAGAAAAGGCACACAATCTTTGGTAATCACAAAACAACGGAGATGTACAAAATAATGTGTTCAATAGCTTCCGGGTGTTGGCTGTTCACTGGAATAAAAATGTGAATGGTAGCCACAGACCCAAGTGCCTTATGAACTCTACTCCATTATCCTATTAGTGGGCCTGTTGATACTCTGTGAAACTATTTCAGGAGTAGATAAAGTTGAGTATTCTACTAGCAAATGTTAAACATGGAAATATCACGAAGAATTACTACAGCATACCTAAGGCTCTTTTTTGGCGAAGATGGAGTGTCATTCCATGTCCGAATGGGTTGAAAATTCTTGGTATTTGAAACCTTCTTGGTACTGTAGCAGGTGCTGCTGTAGTCGTTGTAGTTGCTTTTGTCGTTGTAGTTGTAGTTCCCTCAGAAGTCTTTGCTACAATTTCAAAAATAAAAATTCATGTTTAGTGTAACAGTATATAAATATAACACATGCCTAGCAGTGGTGCTAATGGCTGCCATTAGGCTGCTTGAAGGTCTCAATGATTCAACAACTATTAACAGGTTAGAACTGTAGGCTAACTGTTCAACAAAATGATACCTACCTTGTCTTCTTCTCTGCCTTTCCTCTCTCCTCTTCTGGCGCTCTTCCTTGGTGAGTCTCCGCTCATTTTCATTCTTACTTTGTTCTGTTTCTACCTTTTCATTTGTACTTGAAGATTCTGGTCTGTGTGGTATTACATTCCTGGATGCTGGTGGTTCTTCTACAAAATGATGTCAATTTTGTACTCTTGAGCATTTTTGTTGTATTGGTTCCATCAACTTTCGGTGATCAAATATGTGGCTTTTTGCCACAGTTTACGGTTTATGTGTAGTCTTGGTGGCCTATTGTTTCAAAGAAAGTACTATTGCATTTCTGATTCAGCTCTGTAAAATGTTAACATACCTCCGATCTTGTATAGTTCCACACCTTTAGTGTTATCAATTACTTTTCTCATTGCTGAAGCAAACGCCTTGTAGAATGCTCGGTTGTTGTGGGCAAACTTTTGAACCTAAGAGAAAGATGACTAAGTTTGATTAGAAAGTTAGACTATGTGTCAATGACAGATGATGTCGAGTGACCTCTAAGATCAAATGCACTATGCTACAGGGTACATGCCCAGTGAACGTATGGATAAATGAGAGATTTCTTTGGTATTGGCATCAAGAGACATCAAGTAATTACTCACAAAGTTTTCATCGGGGTCATCGGTATATGTTGCCCTCAATTTAGTTTCCTTGCAATAAAACTATTATAGCTTACAAAGTTTGATGTTTGATGATGGAAAACTTCGCATAAGCATGTCGGTACTTACTAGAACTCTCTCATCTGACGCACCGCAGACCTCCTTACCATCGACCTCTTCAAACAGGTTGCACTCGGCCACTCCCTTGCTTTTCTGGCTGACAATGATCTTGTGGGCTAGTGATGCATCATCTCCTAACATCATCACTGGTGTTTCATTCGTCGCCCAAAACATGCTGTAAAACCGGTTACTGTTTAAACTAATACCAAACCTTTTTTTAAGTTTATATGCATGTCTGTAAAAAGATGCTTCTTGTAGAAAATGCGTAGGGCTTCCCCTTCAGGTATCAACATTAAAATGCGATTTGGTTTAAGTTCAACAGTAATGAAGAAGTCCTTACTGGCCAGCAGCGTTTTTCTCCTGGTGGTATCCAAGAGTGGCATTCATCAGGTTTTTGTAGTATTGGTTGTTAAATACGTGGTTGTCGTGAGTCCACTGCCCGTCAAATGCCGAGTTCTTCTTTGTCATCTTACCAATGGTGTGGGCACCTTTATAAATTAAAATTTCAGTTTTATTTGTTTTTTTCAATTTGAATAATAAATTTTTATCAGTCAGTTCCGCATTACTTACCTGTGATTAACAGTGCAGGCTAAATGATCTAGTTAGCTGTTAATAGTACACCCTATTAGTTGGCTTATGCACATTTGCTGCTCATTCCACAAACTGAGCAGCACCTCAGAGGAATAGAATTTTAACAATTATGACATACTGAATGGTTTGACCATAACGCAGTATAATTACCTAGGATAGCGGTGTGCTCCTCCATTGTCAAATTGAACTCTGCTCCGAGTTTTGGTGCATTGTGGTTATGGGGTCCCGGGAAGAAGAAACTCTTTCTATTGGGCGGCGACTCTCGGTTTGGACAGTCTACTCTTCCGACTTTAAATGGAATCTTTGGAAAGCATGAACCATCATCACATCCTAAAATTGAGATTTGATCATGGTGAACCATAGTGTATCCTGAACCATGTGTAGTGTGGTGTATTCTGAACCACCTGTAATACGGTTATTCTCAACCAACTGTACTATGGTTCTGCGGTGCAGACAAGTATTGTTGTTTTGGAAACTAAACAATTTGATTCATGAATGCGCTTTATCGACATTGGTCCAAGGCTCTCTCACAAGTGTACTAATAATATTCATTTACCTTCTTGAAATGTCGTCGCGTAGTCAATAGCAACAATTCCCGCCACAGAAACGAGATCAGCAAATGACATCTTTTTGTTTATATCATGTCTGCCAATTTTACCAGTGTTCCAAAGCTCGAACAATGGGCCAAAGAATTTCTGTATACCTAAAAATAAATAGCCAGATTTTATAGCAAGTCTTACCGACTTGTTATATTATTCTTTTCACGTGGTGCCTAATTTTATGCCCGATAGAACCCTACCTGCATTTCCTCCATTGTCAAAATCGATGCAGCCGTCACAACCACCCCAACAGTCGTGAAATGTCATTCTCAAGAACCCAGCGTTGAACGTGGTGACCCCGTCTTCCTTGTTGTCATCGATCAATTTTCTGAAACATTTTTGATTAGAAGATTACAGCCTTCACATCATTGTTTAATCATTATTGTGAGATGTGTTTTGACAATGGCCAGATTTCAAGTGTTGCGGCCATAAATTTCTGCTCAAACAGTCCAAACGGTTATTTTTACTTGCTTGCAATATTTAAAAATGTCAATTTCTAAAATTACATGTTTACTAAAAATGTAATATCAGTGTACAAAATAATTGTTTGTGAGTTTTTATTTAACTAGACCATGAAGGTAAAATATTAAATGCAGTACTTTCAACCATGTAACAACTACTGAAGCAGTCTTTTGACACTTGGACAGGATATGCATGTATATATCCAGTCCAAGCCTAACGGTCTACTTACTAAGTAGGACTACAGAATGTGTAGTGCAACAGCTAACAGCAGGGGACATATCACATATGTGAGATATGCCCTGCTGTTAGCTGTTACACTATACATTCTGTTGTACTGCTCCATAAATAGTCAGCTTCCTTTAGAACTGCTTACGTGACTAGCTCTGCTAAGATTTAGCCAATTAAAACAGCAAAACATAATCCTGATACATGTGTTTACTGTCACATAAAAATAATTGTTATTGCTTACTTTTAAGTTATATATTTGTACACCATGAGGTCCAACAACTGACAATTAATTGAGACAAGACAGTATTTGTACAAGGAGAGAGAGGGTGGATTTATTTGGGATTAGCAGACCAATTACCGAGGAAAAAGTGTAGAATAAAAGAGCAATAGTATTGGACAAAAAAATTCCAAATGCGCTGAGAACTAGAACTAAATATCATTGTGAAAAACTATGATAATAATACTAGATATTATAAGTTCTAATAGGCCAATTTAGAGCTGGAAAGTAACTTGACACCTACCTGACTAGTTGTTTGATTAGTCTAAAGTCTCGGTTGGTAAACTTAGGGAATACCGGCACACTTTCTTCCGGCACATGATCTATTTCTGTTTCCTCCTGTTGACCTTGCACTGGCTGCCCAAGCATTGTAACCATGGCCACCAGCACTGCTGACAGCAGTACCATCTGTAATATATATGCACCATGGAACTTAGTGTGTATCACGATTACTTAGTATCTGACCTACTGTAGAATTACTATGGGTGTAATACGATATTCCTGCAGTGCGCTGCTGCTGCCGCCGCTGCTGCCGCCACTGCTGCTGCCACTGCTGCTGCCACTGCTCCTGCCACTGCTGTAGTACGGCAGTTTCCACTGGTCCATTATCATGAAATAACATACATTGATGCTGAGCATTTCATGAAGTACTTTGATTTGGAATAACATGTAAACCTAAGCAAGCAGTATAGATAGTGCTTTCGTCTCTGTTATAATATTTTGTTTGCTCTCTGGTCTGTTCTTGAAAAATTTGTATTTTTGTTCGCTATTGCAGGTCATATTTAAAAGAAAGGATAAAATGGTATCAGTATTCATTCTTGTCTTTACGGAAGTGTCAAAGCATGCATTTAGGTAAAAGCTGTTACAATAGGGTCTTGGAACTATCTGATTGGTTTATATAAAAGTTCATATGTCATCACGTAAATACAAAAGGAAAAAATTGCTTGTTCCAGTATTGTGGCAGCTTATTTGTTTCAATCTGTTGTTTGCTTTACCGTAGCATATATAGTTTGTCTAGTGCCATATCTCCTTATTTGAACATACTTATAGTGTTATATTAATTCAAAATTTAAATTTTGTAGACCTTAAATTTTATAACAAAAATTAAACAGTACGCACAATTAAGTTGGCCACCATAGTGAGCAAAATATAAATACTACGTAGGTTGCATGCATGCAAATTCAAACTGTATAATTGGTGAGATAAAACCCAGTTTCCCTATTTTCATTGTATAGTTGTTTTGAAATTTATTTTAGTTCTATTTCGCCGTGGCTTAATGCCATACAGTGTAGTTCATGTTACCCTTATTTAATTGTCCTGAAATGAGGCTAATCAATGAAGTAGAGTACTTTGCTAATCCCAACTGTTTTACCCAATATATTTACCCTGGTATCCATTTTAGATAGAGCAGACAAATCCATTATAACTATGTACATTTATTTTTCTACATGTTCCATTCATTTAAATCATTTACTTGCATACGAAATATATCACAACCAACCTTCTTCATGGCTCTGGTTTTTCTTCTCTATCTCTCTACCAGCATTTGATCCAACTGAGAACAACTGAAGTACCTCGCTGCCGCAGATGAAGTAATTATTTGGGAGTAACGCCTTGTCTTTATATTCATTCACGGCTCATCAACACCCGTAACTCTGCGTAGCTGGTGTATTCGTTATAATCCCTCTCTTTGCTAATTAGTGTACCAAATTATTACAGCACGTGAATAGGCGTAATGTCACAGTCGATATCACAGGTTGTTCTGTACTCACTGTATATCTGGCTGACATAAAGTGCTGGCTTAAATGACTACTGGGAGAGTAGTTTACACTGCGTACCTTCTCACTTCCTGTCTCTACCCTCTCATCTACCAGATCTTATCTGAAGCTCGTGTAGAACTCTTTCAGACTCCATATAAGGGACCCTAAACGAAATGGAATGTAGTAAATCGTTTCATTGTGTTTTCGGTCCTCAAGTAGAATTCTTTATTGTCTGAAATGTTTGTTTGTTTTCATTTTTATGGCTGCTGAAATGTGACTGTTGCTAGACATGATGTGTTGTCTGAAAACTTCTAGATATCTACTGTATCTGCATGTAAAATATAGTGTAGTGTGTTGTAAGGGTTATAGTGCTGCTTTGATGTGTAATTCAGTAGTTAATCTCCTACAGTTAATCCCACTTAATCCCTCTCTCTTTCTTGGTACACTTGTGCCACACTCCATTACCCTTTCAATCAGGTAGGACCAATGCCTGCTTGGAGTTGAAATACATTGTACTACAGACTCTCCATTCATTTGCTCAGAAAGTTAGAATATCACCAACAATCTGTATTAAATATCTGAGTTTACCACCAAGTCCACCTCTTTGTGTTCCTGGGTTGTTACTTTGTGCATGACTCGGACCCTGTCTCTTTGTTCCAGAACCTTCCCATTGTGTTGGTGCTGTAATTATTACCCCAGAGAATGTCCCCAATTGCTGCCTCATTAGACGATGCTGACTCTCAGTCCATTTGTTGAGGTCACTCAGTAGGGCTACTATTTATCCTCTCTACTCTGCAAAGGAAGGTATGAGGGGGTTGCGCTAGGGGTTTGTCCACAATCACAGTACTTGGTGTCATCACAGTCCTGTGTTGCCAAGCATCAGTTCATTGGATTATCTCAAAGAACTAGCAACATACCAGGATTAAAGACCATTATTTAGTTGTGGAAAATTTTGAAAGTGTCCTCTGGCTAGGTCTGGCTTTCATTAAATTGTACCTCCATTATGGTTTGAATATCATGTTAATCCTTTAGTTATTCAATTTTATTGCGTTTATTCTACTCAAATGTCTTGTGTTAAGTGTAATGTAAGTATTATAGGCCTACTGTATAATATATAATATTGACATTTACAGAATGCATGTGTATGACCTGCATGTTCACCATCCCTTATACATGTAAATATGCTAGTCAACAAATCAACATGTTATCTGATCGACCACTTAGTGACAGTATGTTAGATGTAGCTATACTCTTGCTTACAGGCGTATCATGACGTGTGCCCCACCTATACCCTCAAGTTTCTCTCCTGATGCCAAGTCATTCATCACCCAATTACTTGACAAAGACTCGAGTACCAGACTTGGTTCTACTGGTTCCATAGCTGTCAAGAGCCATCCATTCTTCAAGGTAACTGGGCGGAGGGGGAGGGAGGGCAAGGAGAGGAGGAGGGAGCATTGATTCTAATGACATGTGCCCTGCAGTGCCGTTAGAATTCTGTGCTCTGGTGTTCTGATAGCTAGGCCTACATGTATAATAAGTCAGGTAATAGATAGGTGTAACCTCTAGCTGTAGCATATAACTCTTCCCTAGGCCCCAACTAATTACATCATACACACCAACTGATGACCTCATGCATTTTACCAGAGGAGATACAAGTTGATTGCTGACATCACACACATCAACTGGTGTCAACATACTAAGGTGCTGTTAGTATAACATGTTATTGATTACCAATTTTATTTGTCTGACAAAGGGTGACCTATAAATTTTTGTTATTTATGTCACTTTGTTCTCAGTGTTTGGAATTGATTAAATCATAATATTTGAAAGCAGATTCATGTAAGCAGGATGTATCGTAGAGGTCTTGTGTGTATAACTATCCTTATTGAGGCAGTAGGTGAGAGAGCAGTGTTGGCCGCTAATCCTTAAATCTACCAGTAATCTGGATAATCTTATTTACAAGAAGATTAACAGATTTACTAACGCTGAACTAGATCATCTTCTAGGTTTAATACTCTTTCTCAATTGATAAAACTTGCATATTGGATATTAGATACTATTGTTTTCTCTTTAACAAAAGGTGATAATCTTATTAAAACTGATAAATAATCGATTGTTAATGTCCATACCTGTCTGTTCACCTTGACAAGAAAAATTTATGAAGTTAGTGATTATAATTGTTGAAAATCCATTTGGTTACGATCACCCATCTTGAATCTTGAGTTGGTATTGAATCGTATGGTTAGTTATTGAATTATTTGTTACTGCTGCAGCTGGAGAGGTACGATAGCTAACATGTAATTATCAGTTGGTCACATTGGTCATTATATTAACCCCTGTGACATAATCAGTGCAAACTAATGACATCATATTCTGTTACACAGGGAATAGATTGGGAGATGGTGGCCTGCAGGACTATAGAGCCACCGTTTAAACCTGCCATTAAAGATGACGTGGACGTCAGTAACTTCTCTGCCGAGTTCACCAATATGGCCGCCGCTGATTCTCCGGCCATCGCTCCAGATGATGGTCATGATATATTCAGGGTAGGGAGATGTTAGGCTGCTCTCTGATTGGCTGTAGTCATATTCACATCTGCACAGTAATGGTCCTTGAGTGGTTTAATGATAATAAAGTTTTTATTGGTCTAAATTACAGTACTAATAGCTCCACGGCGTTTCATAAAGTTTGTACAATCATGTATAACCAACTACAAATGTCATTTCATGTTATATAATTACTGTATTATTATGTGATGTTATTTCTTTCGCTAATATAATTATATATTATATATTATACTATGGTGTTATTTTATTCACTATTATACGTATTATATATTATGCTATTACTGTGGTATTTCAGGGCTACTCTTACATATCTCCTTCTATCATATTCTCTGAGAACACTGTGGCTGATGAGATGATCAACAAGTCTGTACATAACCAACCAGACTCAACTCAGCTTTCCAACAGCTTTAAAGTGAGTATCACACATTTAAAGGGGTAGCACACATTTAAAGTGAGTATCACACACTTAAAGGGGTAGCACACACTTAAAGGGGTAGCACACACTTGAAGCAAGTATCAAACTTTTTAGAGGGAGTACAGCATCTTTTAAATCCCAAGACTGTTTTGATAATAATAACTAGTGGATAAATTGGCATGATTTGACTGAAGGCCTGATATGCTCAGTATTTAACCAATGATGAATTTTCATGTAAAAACAATCTAAAAATGGAAATGGCGTAGCCCAAAGCCTGTATGTTGTTTATATTCCTACACTTTGGTTGGGATGGGCTGTACAAGCTAAGCTTCAGGAGTCTACAGAAAGGAGACAGCTATTAGATAGACTATAGAGTATAGAATAGTAGATAGATATGCCCCATTATGTAAAGTATATTAGCAGCACCACCTAGTGTCAGCTGTGCTAGTGATGCACAAGTACACTACCTATTACTCTTACATGGTTACCAGTCCTTAATCCCTATTCACTAATTACTCTGGTATGTGATAATCCGTCTCTAATAACAATTCTCTTTACCCTCAATCTCAGCAGCATATTTAACATACTGAATACTATAATGGAGACACTTGGGCATAGGTACTCATTGCCTGCTGGACTTGATACTATATAATTGTCCCCTTTTCTGGGTGACTTGTCTTTCCCCCTTCAAGACAAGCATATAGGACCTACAGCCCTTTGCTATCTATGCGGGTATCAATCTGAATGTAGTTGCATCTATTAAGTCTGCCATAAGTCTTTCTTTCTGTCACTGTTTTATTTGCAGAGCGGAGGTTGCGAACCGTCGGCCATAGCGCAACGCTATATTTTGATGAGAACAAACGTATTCTTTAATCAACTAGGAATGGTTAGCATTGACCATGTCCAGTTCTAGTCGACCAAGGGCATTGCCATTGTTGAAATCTCAGTGACAACATACAAACTGCTCCCAAGGGTCGGGAATCCTCTTTACATTCAGATATAGACTTGCAACCACCTCTACTGTATTACACATGTGAATATATTATAGTAGTGCATATTTACCAAGCCATGAACCAGTTGATGTCTTGTTTTTATTTTCTGTAGGACTCGCCATTCTTCCAGAAATATACTCTGGATTTGTCATCGTCTGGTTTCCTTGGGGACGGCTCCTTCTCTATCTGCAGGAAGTGCACCAATAAGAGGACTGGAGAGCAATATGCTGTGAAGATCGTATCTAAGCGTGTCGACTGCCGGGGAGAGATACACATACTGAATCAGTGTAGGGGGCACCCCAATATAGTCCAGCTACATGACACACTAGAAGATGAGGTGAGAACCCCAGGCTATCTCATGCTAACCCTAAGGCTATTGCATATTAGAATATTTCACCCGTGTAGCTGAGAGTGAGTGAATCACCGTAATTATCCAGGAAAGGGCAACTCCCAAAACTATTCTAATCAGTGGTACTACTACAGACACACTATCTAGCAACAGATAGATGCAGTGGTTGCACCACGTATTAGAATAGGGCATAGTAGAGTATATGTAGATGCAGTGGTTGCACCACGTATTAGAATAGGGTATAGTAGAGTATATGCAGATGCAGTGGTTGCACCACGTATTAGAATAGGGTATAGTAGAGTATATGTAGATGCAGTGGTTGCACCACGTATTAGAATAGGGTATAGTAGAGTATATGCAGATGCAGTGGTTGTACCACGTATTAGAATAGGGTATAGTAGAGTATATGCACTCTTCTCTACCATTCCTCTCTATTCAGATTGAGTGTCTATGTTGTAGATGTATATGAAGGAATTTATCCCTGGTACCATGTAATTTTGTATTATGTTGTAGCTGCACACTTACTTAGTATTAGATCTGCTAGAGGGAGGGGAGTTGTTGGATAAGATAAGATCCCAGGCTAAATTCACAGAGGCAGAGGCTAGTCGTATCATGAGGTCGCTTATTGCTGCTGTGGATTTCCTCCATTCTAACGGCATAATACATCGTGACCTCAAACCAGAGGTAAAGTACCAGCCACTATCTCGAAGGCTACGTTGTTGTGTACATGCATAGGTATTCTTTGGTAGATAGATTAAGGTTTGAGTTAATTCACTTACTCAGCATTTCCTGCATTGGTGGGTGTGGCATTTACTCATAACCTAGATTCAAAAGGTGGGGGCTGAGATATCTACTGGTATATTACTTCCTTCATTAAGTCAATTCAAACTGTCATTTTTATTTCCGGTGATATAGTCTAAAGTGATTTGTGATTCTTGCTGTAAGGCTTGCTGATACCTTGTACAGCTTGGCTGGGGATGTGGGAAGATTATAAGGGTGTGGATACTGTGTTAATCTGCATGGATTAACAGACCAAATGGTAATAGTAATAGCGTTAAATGCAGGTGGTATACTCATACATGTACATTGTACATGTAGATGGAGTATTAACTTTTTTTTCATAAGAAATGCCTTTGTTTATACTCTATACCAGTACAATTAGTTTTGTTATTCACTTTCTTTAAGCAAGATGTAGTGTTGCTATATTTAGCACATCTTTTTTCCATTTACCGAAATAGCAGGTGTTGCTTCTCTGCAGTTACTTCATGCTAACCTCCATGTTATCATATCATATAAATACTCTGTTCTAGAATGTTCTGTTTGAGAGTAAAGAGGATGGAGCTAATGTCAAGGTCATCGACTTTGGATTTGCTCGTCGTAAGCCGGACACGGCAGCGTTTGGTCAGCAAAGTGCTAGCAAAGCCCTCAAGACCCCCTGCTTCACCTTAAACTATGCTGCTCCGGAGGTTATCAATACGGTAGAAGATAACTCCGGGTATAACGAGATGTGTGACCTTTGGAGTCTAGGAGTTATCCTGGTACGTATAGCCTGAGGTCATCAAAGTAGAACACTGTTAACATTTATATGCTAAAATAATCCATTCAATGGCTGCAGCTCCAAGGGTTATTTTTGTAAACACCGTGAATGTTCAGTCTTGGCATCATGATCATACTAATAAGATTAGAGTGAATATCTATACTCCTTGATTACCTAAAATATTTACTGGACTAAAGTGTTAGTCATCTACCTTAGCGATGGTGACTCATCAGTGAATCAACAGATTATCCCCAGTTTAATATCAGCAGATAAACCTGGAATCACTTCATCCGTACTCCTGTTAATGCTGTACTCCTATACTGTTACCTGCCTCTGTTACTGCATGTTGGTATGATCCCCTAATAATCTAGTTCCAATACATTGCCAGCATACTCATTGGTTCTTCCACACTGGCGCAGATGTGATGATACTATAACATGTGCATGTATGTGTCAGTGATGACATCAGAGTTGTCTCCTCTTTGTAGTATTGGAGTTATATTTCATTTGATCAGTGAGTGGGTACTTGGTATATTTTCATGATATTATGGTCTTTTAGTTTGTACTTTGTGATGTACCATGGCTGATGTGCAGTACATTGTGATGTCATATTTAATATATGCAGTGCATTGTGATGTCATATTCTATATACATTAAATTGTACCGGATTTGTCTATTTATAGTACACGATGCTGTCAGGCCACGTCCCATTCCAGGTAGCCGGCCCAGATAAGGCATCCAGAATAATGGACAGGATTAAAGGAGGGATGTTCAGCTTTAAAGGGGCAGTGTGGAATATTGTTAGTGACAGTGCTAAGAATATCATCAAAGGTTTGTATGGGAGTTGTTTTTCTTATAGACTTTTGCAATTGACATGTATACACAACTCCAAATTTATACATTGCCTCACATATTGATCAGTGCAGGTGTCATTATAGACTGGTCAGGGCACCTGCAGTTCTAGTCATTTTTGAACAATCGAATTATATTACTTAAAATCAATCTGTAACTTAAAGCCTATAGTGTTTATGTGAATTTGGTTTTTTCTCCATGAAAATAACGATTACCACTATCATAGCATTTGCTTCTGTCTGTACTTTATCAGCATAAAGTACCATTGGAATGCTCTTGTGATCATTTTCAACACTGATTTTGAAGTGTTTGAAATTTACCATCTATTTATTTTAATATAATGAATTCTTTGTCACATAGTGTTATTGTGTATCAATCCTTGATTGTTGGCGTATCCTGTAGGTTTACTTACCGTGGACCCTAAACAGCGACTGACCTTGGGAGATGTGAAGCAGTCTCATTGGCTGTTTCCGGAGTCGGTACCTCAGACACCCCTAATGACACCAGACGTGCTCAACGGATCTCGGTCTGTGTTAGGATTCCAGATAGCTATGACTATGAATGCGTTCAACAAGGCAGCTAAGGCCGGGTTCAAACTCAACTCTGTGTCCAACGCTCCTCTGGCCCAGAGGAGGAAGAACAAGAAATGCAGCACATCCACTCACAGTGATTCCTGTGATAGCAGGTAGCCTCTGAGTCCAGTACTGTGTCTGGTTATTGATAGGAATGGTGAAGTTACCACCCTTCCAGTAATGTTTACATAATGCTGATGTAGGCTGTTCACTTTTCCATTCACTCTTGCAGATTAAGAGGTGGAGTTGAGGCATTAGTTGTTATTTTTTATCATTCTCACACCTCCATATCAGGCCAGGTGACATCCTATCTCACTCACTTCATAGACTGGTGGTGATTATTGTGGTAATGCTTACATAATAACTTTATCATTCTAGTCTCAATGACATGCGCACGTATATACAAGGCTACTCTAGCCTGTGGTACCTGGAAGTGTCAGTTTAGCTAGTTCTAAGAACACATTGGCATGCGCTCTTTTCCTGGATCTAATGCAAATAATTTCCCATTTAGGTGTAGCCAGGAATCTAGCCGAGGAACTAGCTTATCTCCATCGAGACAGTGCCACACGCCCCCTAGAACAGGTAATTGTGTTTCTGTCTGTATAAATGTATTCTCTGTATAAGTAAAGGCATGCTTACACTACCTTAGTCATGCAGTTCCTACTGGGTCTACAGCAAACACGATAACACTGTGTATACATTGTATTTCCTCCCCCAACACGGATATTACTATCACACCCTGATTGGCCAATACCATCTATGGTCCATCTTTCAAAGACTAGACAATGGCTGGTTTATGTGACAATATCAATGACTTGCATCTGTCCGCATCTTCCGCACAGCAGTATCCAATATAGATCGTAATTGGATCAACTTAGTGTAAAAATGCCTTTAATAGCTTACACTAAGTGTAAACATGCCCTTAATAACCCATAGCACTATTCACTCAATAGATCCCATTTGATATCATATCATCCTATCCGCGCACTTTTATTACAAGGGAAGGTAATTTCTAATCCAGTTCTAGATTTTGAAAATCTGTCCAATCCGCTCTCAGATATCACACTGATATCTAACCTCACTCAGCTTACAACACTTGTTCAATGTGTAGAGTAAACTTATAACTAAATAGTACTCCTGTTATAGAATGACGACTCTAAATGTTTTAACAGAACTGTTTGAATACCAGCTCACATTGATCTTTTCAGTTCTGCCATTTTCTATCGGGAGAAACTGTGAATATTTTCATAATTTATATATTCATCAGAAATGCTGTTCTCATCACAGCGAACAGCTTTCTATTCAATGTTGAAATTTTGTTGTAAAATCAAAGTTGACTATAAAATAAATATCGACTATTGATGAACTGGCTGTAGGAAATGTACTAATATCTACTGCTTTTCTAGAATATTCACCATTGCACTTAACTGTTATGGCACCACTATTTATTAGTAAATCTAAATAACCTCCATTACAAGTGGATTAGACTTAACATGTAATTAGCTTATAGCCTTGAATAGTTATTTATATCATTGGACTAGATGTACATCCTACTGCACCATAATATATCACACTAGTCCTGCACTTGCATACCTCTCTAATTGTGTTAGTATCAGCTCGTATCATTTTATACTGAAGCCTATTTTTACTTCATTTGGTTTGTAAGATTAAAATTAAATGTTGATTTATTTCCTTCCAAGTCATTTCTTCTCTGTATTCTTTAGTTTATCAGCTTGTTTCTATCACCAAATCCTGATAAATTGGGGCTGTTTCTGAACTCTAATCCAGCCCTGTGGTATGCGCCACCGTCACTGTAGCTACTTGTTCTTAGTATGCTACACTGTGTTCTCTGACGAAGTTTGCTGTATGTCACTTACAGAATCTTCTCATTTCTGCTGTTCAGAGAAGTGTGTGGGCTAGGGCTAGGCTTTGAACAGTCAGAGTAGATGGGGCTGTCTTCTTGCATAGTGAAAGTAGGCGGCACTATTATATTATAGCCTCCCATAGTGGAATTGGTAGGGACTACTGCATTGCACAGTTGTAATGGACTCTTACTTTCCCCAATGATGCTTAGGTCAGTCTACCATCTCATAGCTCATGATTTTATCTTTATTCTCTTGTCTGCAGCGAGATCCATGAGTCCAGCACAACCCGGAGACCACTCTAAGCGAGACCACTCTAAGCGGTCATACAGCCCTCTTAGCCTCGTTATGAGGTCATTTAGTCCACATAGCAATTCATCGACCCCTAGCACCTCTACCTCTACCCCTGGGACTGCACAGAGCACTGGTGAGTGTACCCCATTGTACATTCATTAGCTAACTACACCCCTTTATATAATCTTCACTAGTTGATTAACTACACCCTTTATATGTTCGCTAGCTCCCTTTATACACTGTCCACCAGCTAACTACACCCCTTTATACAATGTCCACCAGCTAACTACACCCCTTTATACAATGTCCACTAGCTAACTACACCCCTTTACACAATGTCCACTAGCTAACTACACCCCTGTACACAATGTCCACTATCTGATTATTACTGTATTATATAGCATTGTATATTGAACATAATCTTTATTATTAACCAGGTTTTATGCCGCTCAAAGCTCTTGATATCGCAGTTGGAGGCTCACGACTTCTCTCTTCTGATAGTGATGACATAGATGACGGCACGTCACCCCTCGCTAGGGGCCACAAGAGGCCTATTGAGGAGCTGTCACCCCCACCTCTTAAGGTGAAGAGATGATTTGGTTGCAGGTTGTTACTTTGTAATAGTTAACCTATTCGAGTTGTTACTACTGGATACATAACTCAATAAGATGCTTTAATTTAGCTTTCATAACACGACGTAGGTCTATGCACACTAACGAGGCTCCAGCATCTCTCACATCGCTGTATGCATATCTTGCCATATTACTCAGTATACCAACTAAACAGATGACACCTAATACACAAATGGTATTTTACTATATCACTAATGTTTTTCATTTTACTAAAATAACTGTAAGATATTCTATAGCACTAAATTCATGGGGTGTTATATTACAGCACGTGTGCCTGTCTGTGTGAACCAATATTATTGTCTACCCACGTGCAAGTTCAAATGGGACATCATGAGTATATAAATGATGTGTGTGTATAAATACACCCTACAGTGCTACAACACATGTCTATATGTCTTGTATTTGATTGTTTTATAGCAGTTTTATGATATACAACACCTAGTGACCAATGATAATGAAATAGCAATATACATATACCTTTGTAAAAATTAATTTTTATTATATTGTATTATATTGTTCTATATTAAATGCTTGTATTAGTGTTGATGATATCCATTGTTAGTTACGTATATTTTATTATGTAGTTTTTTATGGAAATAATATGATTACTGCTAGCCTTAACCATTCCCATGGCAAATATACCTCCTACAAACCAACGACTTGTTTTATAACAGATGTCATGCTATTTGGACTGTATTTATTTTGATATCACAGCTTTTGGATTCATATAATTTTCTCTTTAGCAATAAACATTTACCAAATATAATATATAATCAAGCCTTGTGACTTGTTTCCTGGTGATAAAATGGATACACTAGTGATCGTACATGTACAATGTATATTACATCATACATGTACAATGTATATTACATCATACATGTACAATGTATATTACATCATACATGTACAATGTATATTACATCATACACATATGTCACATCAAGTATATTAGTAGTGCTGCCTACTACTCCTTCAATATTTTAGAAATAGTTGTTCTGTGCGAGGACAAATTTACTTCTTACTTGAGGCCCTATTAGCTAGTATTACAGTGTACTTATGTACAAGGGTAGCCTGGAAGCCATAACCACCATCCCCCCAGAACGAGAAGAGAATGATTTGCAAAGCTTGTCTCTTGCTGTAAATTTAGAGCCTTACAAATACCGACTGCCGTATTCAAACGAAGCTAAAGAAGGCGTTCATATAGTCCCTGTGCTGTCAGTCGACAGCGTGTAGAGTCTTCCTTAAGGTATGTCTTTTACTGTCTATAAGGCCACCACCAATCAGATAATGATATCCATGTTTGGTTGATGGTTTCATGATAACCGGAGAATATATGGTTCCAATTCTGACCTAACCAGCAAGCCAACAAGGTAGCCTGAGCATCAGGTCCGGTGGCTAGTTTGACACTAGTCCTGTTGGCCTGCTCCTCAGGCTAGGCAAGTGGCTATCCTTGATTTTTTCACACCAAATATGTGATAGGCTGACATATTACTATTATCACCAATGCTCCTTCATTCCAAACAGTTCTAATCAATATTTACCTGATTATTTCCCTTGAGAATTGTAACAGGAGCTCAGTGAGCATTTTATGTTTATGCTGTGTCCGCTGTGATACAGTTTCGCTAGCCACAATTTACATGCTTGAGGTGTATTTAGGCATTTCTACCAAAATCTCCGAAGGGGAGGTGCTGTCTATTTCGAGCCAATGCCGCCACCAATTGGACTGTTGCATCCTGTGCTAACAAAACAGCAAAATTTGAAACCTGAAAGCTGAAATCTTATTGGCTGACGATCCGCTGAGACACCAAGAAAGTTTCTTGGCACATGACCACTTACTGATTTTAAAATTGGTCTAGCCGAGATCAGTGTTGACCAGATACAGCCAACTCCAAAATTATCTGCCAGATCTCGGTGTACTGAGATAGGTGCATAAAGAGACTTTAGTATAAACTGGTATGCAAACCGGCTCCGTTTGGAATATTAATTTATAGATACTCTGTTTGTACACACCATTTTATTACTAAATTTCTGTTAATATTTAAGCCCTTCAATATACCAGGTAACGTTGTTTATTGCACCAAAGAGTAATGAAAATAATATAGCATATTGATAAATCTGTGATTTAAAATAATTTTTTAGTACAAAACACAATACATCCCGCAAATCATGACAATATTTATATAATCCTAAATTGTTATCAAAATAGATTAAAATAATTTGAAATATAAATTGACAGAAAGAAGGTCGTTCAAAGGTCAAACTGGCCTATGAACTGTGAGCAGTGGTGAGTAGCCCAGGATTTACCCAGACTGTTAGTATGCCAAGTCTATGATGGTTAGTCTCTATATACTATATCGTAGTAAGATAATGGTCAAGTCTCTGGGCTAAAGATACTATGGCTGGGTATACTATAGAGCAGAAAATATATATAGAAATAATCACACAGTTTCCTTGAAAGCAGGGAACTGCTGACTGCTATCCGGAGTTGTCTTAACAACTCTGCTGGTCATCGAAGATGATGTCATCAATGGCGATGATTCCACTTGATCCTGCCTCTACTTCAATAATCATCTACAAGACACGTACCAGCCGTATAGTGTATGAAGTAATTTGACAGTTTTACTTCATTTTATGTGATAATGTGATGCTTTACTTCATCTGAGAAATATCCATGCATTTGAATATTACATTACATTGAGTGTGTCTACGTATCGATGACGGGTAGACAAGGTTGCCTAAACTTATGATTATAAGGTTGACAATAAATGTATTTTTTCCTATGCTTAATACCAAGTTCCCTTTTTTATTACACAGTAGAGTTACAGTGTGCAACTTGCAGGGAATTGTAAAGTACACACAACAGCGAAATCGTCAATGTATGAAAAATCTCACAATAGTACTAGTGGGCCTACACAGTCTCAACTCGAATTTTTTTAAGTACTGACTGTTCCACCTCATACTTCCAAAGGACTTTGTACATAAGTACATACAAAAATTTCATAATTTCGCATACAAGGACACCATATATAGATAGCCCAACTTCCTGCTCACCTCGTGGCTTAAAGTAGGGTCGGGTTCGTACTTGTCCAAACTGTACTGCTCATACACCCAGTCTGTGGTTATGTCTCTGCTGTCAGTGGATCTAATAACGTTACCAGGATACCACCCACCGTATGCTCGATAGACTGTGAGCTTACCAGAATCTGGGCCTGCTTGATATCGGGAAAGATGCAAGCAGCCTGACACTCCTAAAAATATTTTTAGAATATAAGGCTAAGATTTACAATTAGCACTCTTGTGCGTGGTAGCCACATGGTTGTACATGTAGATGAAACATAAAATATATTACTGCTACTGCATTATAAAATCTACAATGATACAACACAACCAGATAAATTCAGCATCGTAAGCAGTATAGATAATATTATTCAATAATAATGCAAATATTCATAAATTTGTATCTGCTATTTATAAAATATTTTAAGATGAAATAAATAAATTTATAATATTACGGATAAGAGATATACGACACTGTAAACGTAATGCACGGGATTTTGGGAACTGTCCTACCTTTAAACTGTTTGACTTTAATTCTGGCTGTTTTCCTGCTGTCTCTTAAGTTACCTCTCATCACCATGAAATATTTACCTGCAAAAATACATGTACACTAATATACCTATACAATTGTGTAAGTGAATACCAATGAGTTATCTTCTCTCTGGAGGCAGGACTTTGTGTTCTAGTAACCTAGTTATATGATTGGTCGATGGCAACAGGTACTAAATAAGCATCCATTGTTTTGGTCTGGTGTCATGGTACACAGTGCATCATTCCCATGCTGGCAATGTGGCGATAGGGGCGATAGGTAGCTCTAATGGTGGGTGCTAATACAAGCAACCCTGTGCCCCACTTAGCTGCACGATAGGATATTCCAATATCAGTAATGCCTCACTACTAACTCTTAGTTTATGATACATAAAAAATTCAATTCGTAAGGGAAGCCATATATCTTGGATACCAGCAGACCCAACTTTCAATGGGTTTACCCTAAATTATATCTACATCTATTTGAAAAGTATCTTAAAATATGATGCTCCAACAATTAGCATAGATTTAGCATGGGCTGCCAACTGCTTACTATGGAAGGAATGATACATTTGTACATTTGGTGACCATTTCTATTTCACTAAATGTGTACGAATGATTTATTTCAGGCCTGCTTACCCAGTTTTCCAGCCCTCGGCCCATAAGGATTTTGATGTCCTGAGACTATCTGCAAGTTAGTATGGTCAAAAGTCATCTGTTCTAGGAAAGGGCAGATAACTCCATCCGTAAACTCACAGAATTTTGCTCCATCAAACTCTGCCACTGTAATAGTTATAGAACAGGAATAAATCCACCTGTTCAGGAGGGGTATATACATATATTATATGTTCTGCTGAAGGTCAATTCCACCTACAATATACTTTTCTTTACTTGAGCTGACACCTAGAAATGTCCTTATAACCTGTATTAGAACTCCAAATTCCTTCCATTGACTATAGTGCAGTGAGATCAATATCTTCATGTAGATATATATCTACATGTAGATGTATAATTATGTTCATGTATGTATATGGATTAACGCTTTTTACTTTTAATTTAATACAGCTTCAGACCTGAACAGGTTGATGTAGCAGACTGTACCAACGCAATGCAATGAAGCATAACTGTTCAAAAAACAGCTTCTTGCATGACACAGAGTCAGTAGTTATTAAGGGGACATAATGACAGATTTTTAATATACACTAAGTTAATCTGATCGAAACCTGTTTTGGAATCACAGCGACTGTGAATAATTTTAATCTTTTTTGTTCTGATAAACAAATTCTCCATCAATCAGTACTCCAAGAGACAGCAGGATACAATGACTTCTATGAGAGGAGATTAGGCTGTATTAATAAATTCCTAGCAGACTTACAGTTTTATTAATAGCCTTAAACTTTTGGCAAGATGGTCAAAACAATAATGGCATAAAGCAATGAGTCACATGCTTTCAGGTGCATTTTATAGAATAGGATGATGTACATTGTATATTTTTTGCAGTTATCTTCACTTGCCACATACAGGAATGTGCTTAGCTGATCAAATTTTAAAGGGAAAGGTTACAAGATAATTTTGTGCAAGGACGCAAATACAATGAAGCTGTATACATGCATACTGCGGTTTTAAACTTTGACTTTTTACAAATTTCATGGATGTCTGTGGATGTTTGAATTCTCATCATTTCAGATATGCTGCTGGCAGTTCGCCATCTGAATAATCAAGCGAGCGTCTCTCTTGCATTATGTCAATGTCAGTTTCAAGAATCAGGATGCTGGAACATTCCCTGACGCTAACTGTAGTTTGACATTTAATACTACATGGCTGAAGGTATTGGTACAACAGATAGCTTTAGAGTTTAGCAAATCAATCAGTTTTGTTGTGAGATCAGTAGCGGATTCTGCAAGTAAGCAAAGAGAGGGCAACTCTTCTTCAACTACCCTTAAGGTTATCACACTGTAAACCAAGTCTTTTATTCATTTTCTAAACCTTTGGGTTACGGAATAAATCGCAGTATTAGCAAAAATAATGATATGCATGAGTATTATACATGTATGGTGTAGTGTAGATGGAGAGAGACATGCGATGTACATGTATATAGTGTATTTACTGCTAACATGTTTTCATAAAAACTGTGGAAGACCGTTTTGCAAGCTCGTACTAGTTAAGCAAACTTAACTCACAGCAATTTCTTTGAAAAATGTAAGTTGTTTGCGCAGCTTAGTTTTTATCGCGATCGAATCCTGCTTTGATGAAACCATAATGTGATGTTGTAATAAAAACAGTTTTTAGATTGTTTTCTTCAAATAATATGTATGACATGCAAGTTTTAGAGTCGCAATTGTGTGCCCAATTGGAAAACTTCCTTATTTTTGTGACATCTCACTCCACTTCAGGCATTATATGAGTGTTCTGAACAGTACACAGTATTCTAATACTTTTGTTACAATTATTTTACAGGTACTCTAACTTCAGTGGACTCACCGTGTTTAGCTGTGCCTCTGACAATGGGTGCAGGTGTTGTCGTCGTCGAAGTTGTAGTCGTTGTCGTTGGGGCAAATGTTGGCAGGGTGCCAGGTCTCTCCCATCGTGGTCGATGATGCGTGTCCTCAACAATAGGGTGAAGTTTGAAAGGAGATTTATGGAGAATTCTGCCATAAACTTCAGCATAATTCTTGAGGAACAGTTTGTTGTCGGCAGCATATCTTTCTACCTGTAGCACGACATTACATAATGTGACCTTACTTATTGCGACATTACATAACACGACATTATGCAACATGATATTATTTATCGCGACATTACATAATACATTACACAACATGACAATACATAACGTGAGATTATGTGACGTGACATCACATAACATGACACTACTTACACACATTGTAATGTGAAATTACATATGCACAGTGATTCGAGCAAGCTGCCAGAGGTTGCTAGAAGATTATTGCTAGTAAAAGACAACTCTATAGAAATTAGAAATACTACATTCAGATGATATACTGTGCAACTCTCTCTGCATCTATGAGATTTAGCAGCAAATTGGCAGAGATACTTTTTATAGTGCTATATTATATTCTGTAATACTATTGATGACACATCAAAGCTAGTATAATTTTCTGACTACTTTATAGCAGATAACGCCCCTGGTGGGAATGTATACCTCCTGTATCACTTGAGCAGTAGTCAAGTTCATTAACAGAGATTCCACACTTTAGTCTACGTTTTGAGAGGAAAACATACAATTTTATGTATATTATAATGGAGATAAAATGCCAAATAATTAAAATAACTTCTCTTAGTAATGTTGAGTAACCAATAAAGAAATGAAAGGAGTAGTGATATGATACTGCTCTACATACACCCAACTAATTGCCATCATTAAGGAATCAGCAGTGAATGTTTTCACACTTTCATGTTGCGCCAGAATTACCGCAATATAATTTGCATTCTTCATCGGATCCTCTGGCAGTAGCAGACAATCTGATAGTGTAATGTACTTGTAATTTTATAGAATATACCCGACACATGCAATTCATCTCATAGTTCAGTAGAAGCAGTAAATAAAGTAAGTAGACACATAGTTATAGGAATAGCTGGCACACAGTCAGCGTATGAACCATGTAAATATCCAAATATTTCGCAGCAAATGTTTGATAATTTTGTAGCAACCTTTCGCATGTACTGTACAAATGTACAAACGTACAGTATAAGGCATATCTACCAAACCCTTCTACTATACATATACATGTACATGTACATGTATAATATTTATATATATATACAGGAAATGTGCCTATACATGTATGTAACTGTAAGCAGATTATACATTATAGGTGACATATTATTCAGCAATGTTATTACATGAGGTTATCATAGATGTGGCATTCTACAGCACATGGAAATGATACTGTATGTAGTACATGTAAATATACCAAGTACATATTATAGTTTACCAAGTACAGCACATATAGCTGGTATGAACTCACCAATGATCTGGTAGTCTCTGGTGGACAGTTGGGCCTCATGGGGTCAGGGTTACACGCAGCAAGGTCACTCAGGTTGGATATAATAGCAATGTCTGATCCTAACATCAGCAGTGACCCGTTCACATTGGTCCAGCTCTCATTCAACTCTGGACTGTAAATATGCGAATTTGTGTTCAATTTATTCAGGAGATTTGTCTGTTTGATGACCAAAAATGAGGATGCTCGCAGTTGCTAAATAAGTTTGAAATGCTCAGTTACGAACCGCCAGTTGAGATTCGGTTCACTTCTAAGGCAAAGCTAGGCAGGTCCTGTAGTTTGGGATTGTACAGACTAGGTGACACTAGCTCACTATATAGATAGCCTTAGTGAGTGCAATGTGAACTGTAACAGTTTAGTGCCTTATAGAGGTTTCGTAATTCGCAGTTTGGTAACTGGATATTTTACAGCTGAAAGAATGCTTGTTTGGAAACCGGAAGTTTTCACTTTGTTTTGTTAAATTTATCTCCCCTTGTTCAACTATCAGTTGTAAAATCTGATATAGGAATCATGTAGGTCAGCAAGTTTTTACTGTCTGCTAGAGTCTCATGTAGGTGGGCTAGATCACGCCACCACACATAGATGTAGATACAGAATTACAGAGGGACACGCCTCAGCTTAGAATCCACCTACTAGCCGTGAACACAACGTCTGGTGCCCCACTGATACTGGCACCTAATTTTGCTAATTCTAGATAAATACATGATTATCAGATGACATCACAGTATTATCTCTTAATGTCTGAATACAGATTAAGATTTCACGAGTAGATACGAATAACGGTTCCAGAGTTGTTCACTGCTATTACTCATAGTTTAAAAACATAAGGTATCACAAGCTGACCCTTTTTGTGTCAGGTGATGCTCATTTATAGATATCACAAATTATCTGCAAGGGGAGCCTATGCTGCTAGATGCCCTATATAATCAGATTTTACATTGTAATGGTGACTCCTCCTTGTCCAAAACCAATTACTTATACCCAGCTACAATACATTCAGTTAATTACTTTGTTGCACCAAACTATTTACTGTAAGTCACTTATGCGCCCTGCTACTTACACCCAGTTACTTACATGTGCATGTACATTTGTTGACTCAACATGTACACTGGGTGACTTACATGTGTGTCGAACTGGAATTACTTACACTGAAGTTCGGTTGGCTCGTTTCCACTTGTTTGCTTTGTCAGCAAGCTGCACATAATAGTTGTTATCGAAATAATCAGGAGTTCTGTCCCATGTATCTCCATCGTGAGTGTTGACTCTGCCCAATGTGTGAGCTCCTGCATACATACATGTACATGTAAGTGATATACGGCTAACTATCTGTGGGCTATACAACATGTAAATAATATGATACATGTACATTGGTAAGTATACTACATAACATAAGTATGTAAAAATTTACATGTATATTTGTAGGTGTAGGTGCATATGTTTGTTACATATTTTCACTGTACATGTAGATGTACATGGTATTTAATTTCGCTGTAACTATGGTTATTGTGCCCAAGCACGTGTAGACATATTCACGGATACATGTTTCATACTTATAACTATATGGAATATGCTTTCCAGATAAACTGCATAGATACAGAGAGTGGCAAGTCCTATCATGGAGAGAAACACTATTGCTGGTAGAATGACAAAGCATGTTTATGATAATCCTGAGATTATCTGGGATTTATAGTTTGGAAGTCACCGGGGATCAGAGATGATCCCTTGGAGGTCGAATATTTGTGAGTCAGCAACAGAGTTATTACCTGCAGAGGTCTTACAGAACTGTGATATTTGGAGGTATTAGAGGATAAACATAAGGGTCAAGGACATTGGATTTCACAGCACAAGTACATGTAATTGCAAGACCAGCATTAGATATGTTCAAAGCTGTTATCATTTTCTTTTTTGTAGACTATATAGAAATGGACACGAAACTCTGAATTGACATGCAATCTGCTATGTACATTGTATTTAGTGTGATGTAAATCTTAGACATCTATTTTAAACAATGCGGTCTGGATAGTGCTAGTGATGGAGAGGTCAAGTCTCCATCCTACACTAACTATCTTCTTCAGTTAATTTTGAATATAAAATTATTAATCAGTTACTTGTATATCATTGATGGTTCTTCAATAAAATGATGTCAAAACTTCGGGTAAGAAACCACTTTTTGATGGATGAGTGTATTGAGAGAGTTCCTCCCACTTGTTAATTACTGATAGAAGTAAATGGTTAACTATGGTAACACCTACATGGATATGGTAACCCCACCTCTGCATTCAGGTGCAGGTACAGATTGGTATTAGTGCTATTCAAGCAATATTTAATTGACAGATTAAGATCAAAGTGTGGTAATGGTAGATTCAAGGTGATTGGAAACATTATTTGTGACTGCTATGGTGACAAACCTGTGGAAATATATTATGCTGAAATCATGTTTGGATCGTTGATGGAAGGCAGTGAACCAAAAACTTGTTCAAATAAAGATTGTTTATTCCTACTTCAGCTTTCTGTATTTAGAGGAATTGGAGGCATGACATACTATTAGTTATGTAATTTAGGTGGTAATATTTGACTGTTAATATTATTCGTCTGCCAGTAAAAAGTCTAACAAGAATATACATCAATCAAATTGAAAGGAAGTTCTCTTTGGCAATAGGTTGTGGTGAAAAGACCGACCTACACCGATATGGTAAGGAGGTCCGACCTCCGATGCCCGACCCCGAAGGGAGTCAGGGACGGACTCCGAGTATCCAGGAATGACTCATGTCTACCTACAGGATATACTAGTGCATAACTGTATGTATACATAGTTGTATAGGTTGAGTGCCCTTTTAATTGTTAATCTTTCATAAACTCAATCACAGCGAATCCAGTCAACGTCACAAACTCAGTAGATGTGATTCGGAGAGAGTCTCATAGACTTTTCCTTTGCTTGTATTCATACAACAGCGCACAAAACATTACAATATTTTTCTTTAGCCACACGTACATGCTGAGAACTAAATAAATACCACCATTATTGTTTTTGTACGTGTTGCACACACACCAGATGGTTGCTCTGTTTTAAGTTAAAACTATTTTCTGATGAACATGTAATCTGATTGGACAATCTTACCCATCAACGTTGTGTACTCTTCTTTGTTAAGGTTAAACTGCTTCTGAAAGAATGGGGCAGCATCATCATGGATTGGACAGAACTCGTGCATAAAGAATTGGGAAACACCACAATCATTTCTGCCGTAGAAGAAAGGGATATCTGGAACACACCCTTCGCCATGGCAATCTGCAATCAGTTTACTGTATATAACACCAAATAAATATGAATATAATTTTGAGGAAAGTAAGTTCGCAAGCTACAGATCGGTTCCACTAACACCACCCAGGTGTAGCCCAAATTAGGAATTTTCTTTGGTTCTCTTGCGACTGCCGATGATGAGGTTCCGGCCACATTACAACAAAGCTTGTCTTTTCACTGGATCTTTGAAAGATTCAATGTATATATATACATGTATATATACATGCATATATGTATATAATATGTATATATACATGTATATATACATGTATATACTCAATCTGCATACAGTGTACTGTTTCAGTGTATTTACACCTCATCAGTGCAGCTCAGAGTTTTACCTGGGAGAACACCTTAGCAATACTGTATATATAGGCAGTGAAGCACAAAATCAGAAATGATCTACATGTAGTTAGTGGTTGAGAGTTCAAGAAAAGGAGTCGTTGATTTCTCACCACTGCGGTATTCATTTACTCTGGAGTCAGACAAAGAAGCTAGTTTGTCCGACATAAATATCTTTTCTGACAAGAATTTCTATGAAAGTAGCAATGTTGTTACTATTAATGGAATAATTATAATTGGAATGGACCATTTCTAGGTACTCCCACCTGTGATAGATTCGTCTAATTATCCTGACGTGGTGCACTAAATGGAGCTAAAAGTGCATTATAGTTATAGTTGCAAATAAATGTCTTTCGTTGGTCTTTGTTGGGACACTATCTGCCATCAACTGTCTGAGTTGAGAGCTTATTGCTACACAGTAGTCATCCACTAATACGATGAGGAATGTACAGTAAATGTTTTATTATTTTACACCACCTACATGTATGTCTACAAGATCAGAAAGAAATAGTGCCTCTAATAAATAACTGAAACAAATTAAAAATCTAAACAATTTAAATGTTGCACTTCTAACTTACTGGGATTAAGCTCCATGGCAAACTGTGTGACTGTAATTCCTGCGAGGGACCAGAAATCTGCCTGTGACATGGCATGCTTAAATTGGAGATCCCAAAGTTTGTCCAGTTGCATGGCATAGAAGGCGACACCTGGAACAGAACAACAACCAATTTGTTAGCCATGACTGTCACAAATGTTTTTGATGCATACTTCATTTTTCATCGTTGTACCTTGGCCAACACGTGGATATATTTAATGCTTTGGCAAGTTTATGTGAATCAATATGATTGATATTTTAATTCAAGTATGCATACAATTTGAATATTTTGTTGCAAAGTCGGCTGGTGGTTCATGCGCTCGTAATTAAAACTCAATTAAATAAATAGGTTGAAGTAGAGGCTGCGCCCACACGTCATATTATGACAGATTAGAATTCAGCGTTGGCAGAAAAACTAATCATTGGTAAGTTAATCCTGCCTGGAACAATAGACTCTATTTCAAGTGTGGCAATGGGTAGAGTATTATTGCTTTCAGGTGCCAGAAATAGTGATCAGCCTGTGCTCCAAAAGTTACGCCTCAGACATTGACTTTCCCATTAGAAAATAATAATATGTGCCTCTAAAATAACAAGTCAATGAGATTTGAAGTATTTTTCAGACCCAAAGGGTTGCAACTGACGACTGTTCATTGTTCAGTTTTAGAGTTTAGAATATTATAATATTTCAATTTTGAGAAACTATAGATAGAGCTACAATCAGAAACACCTAACACTACTGAGATCATCCTCTCGCGAAGTGTTCCTTATCCTGCCATCGTAGTTCATGTTTCAAAACTGTCTTTTAGATACTTCACTCTTTTATGTAATTCCAGAATGGTTGTCTATGGTTTAATGTCTGCACCCGCCTACCTACAGGCCCAGGGAAAATGTGTGATATAAGTCAATAAGTCCCCAAGATAGCACCTTTTCTAACCAGTTTCAAACTTAAAGCTGTCCCCTTTGGTAACTGAATTCAAACTGTTCAGTACAACACCGAATGTTTGTACAAGACTCAACAGATTTGACTGACTGAATAGCCCCGCTTTCCAGCTTTAGTACTTTACTATAATAGTTTCCATGTTGCATGGAGGCAAGAATCTGTTTTGAAGGGGTAAGTACTTAATCTAATACATACACGTGCATATTAGTAACACACCCTTCCTAGTGTTTGCTTAGAATTGCTAAAAATAATTATACTGTTACCTTACTAAAATTACTAATTTTGGTCTGGTCTGGATGCCAAACTATGAAGAGTCTTCATCGAAATTCTGGCAGTTTCGAAGTTTCCAAATACAGCTAGGAGTAAACTACACTATCGCAGAAAACTTTACATATTAAAAAATGTTGGTGTGGGATAATATTTTAATTATGAGTAGTAGTACGAGACGCATTTTTTTATATAGATTTATGTATTACCTAATATTTTGTTACTTGTTCAAGTAACATCTGATGATGTTACTTGAACAAGTAACAAAATATTAGGTAATACATAAATCTATATAAAAAAATGTGTCTCGTACTACTATTCACAACTCTACATGTATGTTTACATTTTTAGCACCCAAGTAAATAATTCTGTAACAGATTTTTAGATGTACCTGAGTTGGCTCTGTTAAAATGGTTGATACATCCGTCACAACCGAGCAAGCCGACGCAGTCATGGAAGGAGAGCCGTAGTATACCAGCATTGAAGGGGTGATGACCTGCTGGGGTGCGGTTGTCATTAACCAGTTTACGGATGGCCACCTGGGCCCTGTTCACCTGAGACCTGGTCAGTGGTTCACGCTCTACATTACCATGTTTGTTTATAGCTGTGGTCACTCCCTCTGTAAATTAAAATACAATATGTCCAAACAATAGCACACTACGAACACAATAACTTAGGCAGACTATATAAATTTTCCATTTTAGATAAATGTACATGTACATGACTTGTAGCTTATTGCTATAATATAATATTTTTGCATATTTCTATATTATTTCAATGCTTTCGTCTTCCATAAAGTGTGTACTGTAGATGACTAATTATATATCATCATTAGGCTATTTTTTCTCTTCTCCTGTTACTGTAAAATTTATTATTATACAAAGTTCCATGTATTATAATCAAGATCAAAGCTGCAAACACGATGTGATTGTAAAAAATGAATTGCTTGCCCATTTCCATAGTCACACCTCCATCTCCCTGTAAATTTTGTGTATTGTTATACACAAAGTATTATATTATAATACATGAAGATCCTTGCTATAATCTGCAGCAATCTTTGAATATTGTATTGTCATTATTACAGGCGCAATATTGCTGTTTTACATATACATGTACATGTGTATGTATCAATCAGTATCAATCAGTCTCAACCTACTAACTCTGACAGTTTCCTAGTCTGAGATACAGGTTAGTTTATAGTCTAATATATCGCAGATTGTTTACAATTTAATGATTAAGTTTAGAAGATTATCCTGATACTGTGGCTTTATAAACTTGTAAGTGTATGCTAACAAGTCCAGGATTAGTTAAAGAATAATAACTGGACAGTGAGATACCACATGTACATGTACAAGATGCATCTACCAGTACTTTTATTAAAACCTTTTCTAGGAAAGGCTAGGAACCCAAAACATAAATCTGTCTGTTGAATACTATTGCATGTGCAAATATTCTTGTTTGCTAAGAGTCTACATAATTACAATGACCTCAAGCATCCGAGGACCATAGAATAGAATATACATGTAGGTATTGGAGACTAAACTGACACCAAGAACGTTCCAAAAAATGTTTAGCAGAATGATGATGCATGTAGTTAAAATTTTAGACTAATTTTCACATTAGTTGTGTACCAACCGTCCATGTGCGTAGTAGTGGGACCAGTGGTAGTCGTAGTAGTGGGTGGGGGAGCAGTACTGGGTCCAGTTGTTGCTGCCTGAAGCTGACTCAGCCTTCCTCGCAAGCGGTTCTGGGCTCTTTCAAGTCTGGAATTGGTTGGAGAACCACCATTTTTGCATCGTGCATAGGCTATTAATAAGGTCAGCACCAGTAAACCGAGCTTAAAAAGATTATAATACATAAGTTGCCTTAAACTCACATACTTATACGGAAAGGTAAATGAACTTGAAGCAGTTGAGGACAATCTATTTGTGGTGGTGAAACCAAAAAAAGCAAGATTTGGGGAGAAATATTTGAATTTAATGGCTATGGCTGGAAGTAAATGTGCATGACCATTCCCTGCAGGTGTGACTTAAGCAACTGTTTTATCATTGAATTAGCATTCAGAGAGGGATAGATTCATGAGAATGACTGATAAGGCTGATAAGTATGCAGAAACACCTATCATCACAGACACACGCACAAAGAGATTGGTTCACAGAATTTAAAATATCTCACAAACGTGCTTCAGGAATCTGGCTTAGTGATATTTATAGAATATAAGCAAAAGACTAAAAAAATCTGTTGCGGAAAAATGCTCTTTGCAAATAACTATTTATGGACATTTCTGGTCAGATTAGGCTAATAGTGGTTAAGACCCAGTAGAGGGTGAACTATTTCCTGAAGCTTGAGCTCCTGCGTGTTGCTATCGCCAGTCATTGGTAGGGCCGGGCTGGCTGCTCTCCTGGGGAGCATTTTTGGGTTCTGAAGCTATTCACTTTAGAATTTAGTCACATAAACAGCACATATACATTCATATAACACTCCGAAACTCATGAGTCATTTTGATATAACATCATTCTGCTTTGCATAAAGTTACATTGATTTTGGTGGGAATTCATCAGAAAGGTTAATTTACACAAAGAACTTCATCAATTGAAAAAGCGAACAATCTGCAAACAAGTAGTAAACGAAGGATTGGCAAGCAGCGTTTACTTTTAGAAATTCAACCTGCAATGTTATATTTTCTTCAAACTACCTCATTTGAGTTTATAACCAATGAATACACAGCACGGTATCAGCAAAACAGTGAAGCGTGAGAAATTATGCTATGTACATTATGTTTGTCTCAAGTAAAAGTTATGAAAATGTCTCTAGTACAATATACATTGTTTATACAGTGTAGTACTAGTTCACTTTGATGAAAATAAACATAAACTTTCTCCTCTACCAGATTCCGTTATAATCACGATTGATTATAGTTTACCTTGAGAGACGTCATGTTGACAATGGTAGAGTAAGTATTGTGCCAGCACAAGTGATAATCCAACAGCAGACTTAGAGCTGAAGAATGATACTCTGCACTCTCTCCTCTCACAATCTGACTGTGGTAACATCTATGGTATCACTTATGAGGTATATAATTATGCAGACATGTGCATTGTTGCCTAGCAACTAATACACATTAATTACTTGCTGTCACACTTTCAACGTTAGAGAATGTGACATCAGCACAGCCCTATTAGCTTCATTAATTATCATTAAGCTGTGGAACAGTAGGTACAACGTCTCGAACTAGTGGGTAGGGTTAAGATTCTAGGCTATCAGTGCAGAGATGAACTGAGCTAGTGAGGTCTTTATTCTGCCCCCAGAGGTCAGTATTGTCTCAGTGTTCTGGCAAAGTAAGCTGGCATGTTGCTTGTCTTTGGTCACCACAAGTGACTCTGCAGTGCTTAGCTTACCAAAATCCTTTCCTGCATTACAAATGGTTTCAGATTAGCAAAGGTTAGTCATTATTCCTAGCTGTTTATCTCTTGACATTTATTGATGACTATACCACTGAGGTCCACTTAAAAATCATGAGATTAAAATATTATTAATGAAATATAATGCACCGCTACATTATAAAAATTATTTCGGATTTACATGTACATTCATTTAATAAGCAGTACCGTAAGCAATGACAAGGGAAATAGATGTAAGATTTATGAAGAAATGAGATTAGTCATAGATTTATTATAACTGCTTCATTGCAATTTTTCACTTGGGAAGTCATGTACAAGTAACTTGATGTCTGACATTGACATATTTCTACTGCTAGATAAAAACTGCAGGATTTATTCGATGTATTACTTTGGACATGTCTATGTAATTTGGTTAATGCAACTGTCCACAGGATCATGGCTTAAGGATGCATATCAATACAGATTGATTTCATCTACAACCTACAGCTAACAGCTAACTTCAGTAACTTACTGACCCATGGATTGCATATGAAAGTTGCAAACTTTTCGACGATTTTCGAGGTCAAACTTTATTTTTAGACTTGAATGAACGTTTCAAGGTTTCAACATTCAATTAAACTGATGAGGGTCAGAATACCTACGTATACATATAATCAATCTCTGAAAAGCCATCAGTATTTGAATCATTAAAAGGACTTTGCTAACATTAGAAATTCATGTAAGGACTGATCGGTTGGCTAAGTGAAGCGCCTCCAACTAGTGATTTGAGGTTTAAATTTTAAGGTTTATAATTGGTGATTTAGTTTGCTTTGATAAAATATTCATCAGAGAAAAGATTACACACAATTTGGTTTGTCAACAAAACTCTAATATCCTACAGTATCCTTGGACGTGTGTCTGTTGTCCAACCAGTGCCTGCACAAAGACAGTATTTCTACCAATAACAAAACTCAATGCAAACCGTTATTATTACAATGTTAGAAATTTCAATATAAATTTATAGATAAAATTTTTGCCATAACTAAATTGAAATGTTTGATAAATTCTTAATACACGCATGTATAATAGGGAAGAAGAATTTCACGAGTAAAATAACATTTTTATTTCAATATTGAGATCTTTTATAATTAAGACTACAGCTATATTGCATCAAAAATGTGTAAATGTAATTCATTCTTGTTGTACAACCATCATGTTAGACACATTCAATTATACAAACTATTCTACATGTAGATTCAACAGTTCACATCTGCTAGGACAGCCTTCTGTTAGCACTGGACTGATCGAGGTATGAAAAGGCGTTTAATGCAGCATATTTCTGCCACAGCCTTCACTGTGATAGTCATCAGGATGAGCACAGAGAAGACGTCAACCTGGTAGAGGAGAGAGTCTGAAAATGCCGCCGACGTGATAGTTCTCTGTTTGAGCTTGTGTAGATGGTCTGCTATAGTGGCAGACTTCCTCGTCAACTCTGCAAAAGCATTGTTATAGCTCAGGTGAGGTGAGGTGAAGTTAGGTGAGGTGAGGTGAGATGAGGTCAAGTCAGGCCAAGTCAAGTCAGGTCAAGTCAGGTCAGGTCAGGTCAGGTCAGGTCAGGTCAGGTCAGGTCAGGTCAGGTCAGGTCAGGTCAGGTCAGGTCAGGTCAGGTCAGGTCAGGTCAGATCAGGTCAAGTCCGGTCAGGTCAGGCCGGCCAGAACTTCTCATGAGAAATGTAGTTTACTAAGCATTCTGATTTCATTTTAACAGTGGGACAAGCTGCGGTTGGAAAACATCGACCGTCGAGTGTAAATATTTGTATAATACTGTGTAATGTTTGTCTAAACCTCAAACATGTCAAAGGAAGTCAGAATTACCTAAAGTCTAAAATGCAATTGCGTTTAACTTTTGTTTAAATTTACTTCTTATTGGGTAGGAACTGTTATCCAGTGTCAAGTACCCCTGCTGGGCGTGTACAAGCACATTTACATGTATTACAATATATTTACACTTTAGCCGCTTTAGTTCCAATGGCGGGGATGGTTTTCAAGTAGATGACTTTGTAAAGAATGAAGGTCATATCTCAAGCATCTCTAAACTTACCTGTTAGACTGTATTCGAAGAGGGTCTTGACAGAAGGTGCAGACGGTTTGTCAGGGTGAGGTATGTTCCATGAGAACTCGACTGTCTTGGTGGTAACCACACTGAAGGAGTTATCAAAACACAGCGTGTAGTTGCCAGTAGAGAGAGCAATCTTGTATTTTCCAGTCTTGATTCTACGTGTCAGGACATGGGCCATTCTACAACACATGCAGGACTGAGGAGTACACTGGGCCGCTTGTAGGAAGAAAGATCTAATAACAATACTTTGTTTCCTGTTTCGGTCAACAGGTTTAAATGATGACAGTGATGATGTAACAGGAAATATGGTGGCTGCAGAGCTTGAGAGATTGGAACTAAGCCTCACACTAGTTTTGAAACACGGGAACCGAGGCTCACACTAGTTTTAGGATTTATTTAGCAGTAATCATATTTCGCATGTTGTTAAGTAGGCACTAGGTAGCAGCTAACCACAATAAATGCAACAGTCTACATTAATATCCAGCCAATGACCGAAGCTTGTTTTAAAAAATTTTATAATTGGAGTCATTATATTTAATATTAACCAATCACAAAGTCCCGTGGCATTGGAGAATGAAAAAACAGCAAGTTGGTCTTTGCATAGCAGAACAAACGACACATCAATTTGCTTTAGAACGAGACTTCGTTGGTCGAAAAAGAACAATCGGTTTGCTGTGTATCTGAGGCTTAAAACTTCAGCTTACAATGTACAATTAAACCCAACCTAAACTACAGCCCTTCTCAATCTGTATTTTCTATTAATTCAATATGGAAAATACTGTATTGCATGAAATTATATCAACTCAGTGCCAGTGCGGTTTCCTGTTGTCTCTGGTTTAATCCCCAAGTTCTACACGCATGGAATAGTAAAACCTTCTGATGTGACAAAATAGTGTAATACTAATAATTATGCAATTCATGGGCTGAGAATACAACCCAACCCCTGGTGGGCGTATACAACAATATTATTATGATAATATACACATTGTACATATTTGTGTCACTGGTCTTACACACCCATCAATTGGGGTGTGTAAGACCTGTATATCAATCCAGTTTAACCTGAGATCCTTGAATACAAATGGCCATAATGGATGGGGACTATAATACTTCTGCAGTTGTGGTTACCAATATTTCACCTTTAGAGAGAACCGAAGGACATGGGACCCAGGCTATTCACAGTAGGCGTGTGAACCAACTAACCTCAGCCGTGCCGAGGGACTAATAAATTGTTGATCAAAGGGTCAGGATTTAGCTGTCCCAATGCATACAGCCATCAGGTCAGCTGACTGAGGCTGCATGGAAACTACACATCAACTGGCAGCCTGAGACACTCCCAAGTTCAAGGAAACCAAAACTTCTGGTAACAAAAAGTCTCCTTATCAACATGTGTATCTCTTAAATTCTCCTCCTGCCATCATCAATGAAAGTGTTCAATATAAAAAATAGTAAATGCATAGTCATCTATAGTGTATTGTTATGTCTTGAGGCAACACTGCCTCTCGACTGACAATAATTTTGGAACAACTTTACACTTTTTGCTGTTGCATTGCTTTGCCCATGTCTTGAATGCATTCCAATGTGAACAATAATATACTATTTCATCAATATCTCTTTTTGCACAAATACATGTATATCTTTGTTAACCTACATGTACATATTATTGCATGTCATTGCATGCCAATTTTCTTATACATGTAGTATATATATTGTATGTTAATTTAATTAAATACATGTATTAAACATGCAGTTCTCGTTGGTCTGGTGTGTTAGTAGCATCTTTTTTACTCTTCTAATCCGAGAAGCGATTGTTCATACATCTAGTAATCACAGGGTGACCTTGAGTGCTTATTAACCTTTTGACCTCAGTCCGGAAGGAAGTTTCATTTATAAGGAGCACATTGTTGGCCAATAAAGTACTCTTACTAATTGGTCCACACAGTCTTTTGTTATATACTGCGAAAAGTGGGATATTGGGCACTCTCGCTGGTCATGGGTCCTGCCAGGAATACTACCCTGACCCAACACTCTAGCACCCGTACATAACCCTAGGTACCACTCCTGCCATGCTGTGCTGAGTCGAAAGACTTCACACGAGTCTTGTTGTAGGGTCCGTTGCTCACGTGACCGAGTCTTGCATGGCCGGTCTCCCAATCCCTCTACTCGTTGCCTGGTGGATCATTCCCAGGAACTACAGGACGGTTTCTTGGTGGTCGTCCCTGTGTATTGAACTGTTTGATTGGATCTAGCCCAATCCTCTGCATGGTTGGCATTTTGGACTTTCCCTCCTGTTGCTCTAGCCTACATACTGTGTACCTGTGCCTCAGCTATCCAGCCGAACACAACAGTATATCTATTAGACCATGAGTCAGAAGTTAACGTGTAGCCTTGACTAGAGATTCACATTTCTGGTAAATGCATCACAGCAGTAATTGTTTGACTTTACACACAACCCTGGTATATGCACTGCTGGTGTCCATGCATTGGTCTCCTGCTTTTCTCAGTATTTTAGTCAGCATATTATTATCGACTTAACCGTAGTAAAGTAGCTGATGCTGCTTATCATGCGGGGAATATACTACACAGGACTCTCTGACATGTCTATACTAACAGAAATTAAAGTGTATTGGCCATAGTGTAGGAGTACATCACTTCTGTAATTTCACTTTTTAAAGTAATAAAAGTTGAAAATTGATAAATATCCTCGAGATTGTAATTATGTCTAGGCTATTTATAATCAAGATGTCATATTTAGTTCAATGGGTATTTGCCAATTATGCTAATAATTATCATACATTTTGTGAACTTAGTAATTTGAATTGTAAATCAGGCTTACAATTACAATGTCTCCCAATACTTATTGTTATTATAAATTTAGTAGGTATCATAGTAAACAGTCCCAAGTTATGAGGAGATGGCTACTATGTGTGCCATGAGGGCTCCATGAAATACTACAGTAAATAGATAAACGAAGATTGTAGGTGGTAGGTTAGCAGGTTCAGCAAGTGGCTGTAGAGTTGTGCCCCTTTAGTGTCACCAGTTGATAACCAAGCACCTGCTAGATTTACTCACTTTATCCCCTGCTTATGCTCGCTGTTAACTGTAGTTATAATGTCCTGATATCGTCCTCCTTTTAGCACAGTAAAGACAAAGCTAGCAGACTCTTTGCCCTCCAATTCTGGTTTCAACACTTTGATGTCTTCGTGGAAACAGGAAACAGTGCTTGCCGGAACGTTGATGGTAATGAAGACGCTTCCACTGACCAAAGTCAGCAGTACCAAGATAGCGGCTGTCATGATCTTATAGTAATGGCTGCGGTAAGAGTTGTTAGTCTACCGTTAGTAGCTTTCCTACATGCTGCTGGGTGTCAGATGTTGCCGAGTACACACTTGACAACAGACAGCAGGTGTTCTCCAGTGGTTCAAGTATACTTCTCTATATGCATATTGTCAAAAGACATTATACATGTATTCCTTCACCAACGTTATAATTACGAATTCCGGATGATGATGTACATGTACTTACACTGTATGTGCATACTTTTATAAACAAGCATTTACAACATATAAAGAAAGTGGCATGACTAACAGTTGAAATTATAAATCAAGATGTCCCTTGTATTAATGGTAATACAATATAAAGTGTAGGGTATTGCAGGTTTCACATAGAGCCCATATGAAATGTACATTATACATGTTGTAGCCTATACTACATGCATCATGTACCATGAAATATTGTACAATATATAGCCTATGTCTGAGCTAACAGAAGTACATTGCGATATTAGGTTTGGCCTATTATATTGCTTGTAGGGAGTTGTCATCTCATATGTCATTATAACAAGTAAGGGAAGACAATTGCAGAGCTATCACCAACTACAGTGCATCTGTTCAAAGGATGTGGATGTTTCAATGTTCTTATAATCAAATTTCTTCCTGACGCATGCGATCTTTCCACAAATGATGTACCCAGAATCTGTAGCAATTCAATATTTGGTCAAATATAGTTTATTACTCATATTGAAGTTATAGTAACTGCATACTGTACGTAGTATACTATGTAAATTTGCTGTGAATCAGTATTTCACTTGATAAGGTGGGTCTAAAGTTTAGTTTCAAGTCTTCTTAGTGTAGGAGAACTCAATGTAATAATATCAGATTAAATAATTATTGGCTGGGTATAATATACATGTACATGTAGGTCGGTAAGACTAAGACTAAACCTGCCCATGGAGCCAAGTTCAGAATCATCTTGACTATTCTATTACCTGGATAGCCCAAGTATAATAAACATCTAATTCAAGTATCAACTCTTCTTTCAAACCAAACTTTCAGTTGCAAAGTTGGATTCATGTTCTGCTAAACAGACCTGCTTGGCACTTGCATATGGACACCGGAATTGCTACAACACCATTGGAAATACAGTTCACTGTTGAGGCTCAGCTAGTTTGCATAAAAACTACATGATTGTACAATGTAGTTGAGTCACACATGCATGCTACATTTATGTTCTACCATACTTCTTAATAGGTTTTTTGCATAAACAATGTTGTTGAAGATCATAGAAATGAAATACACTGTAAAGCTTGGTTTTTGTTTTCTAATGACCATCAGAGGTGACCGGTGGAGGTGTCCAGTGAGAGTAACCAGTGGTGGTGGGTGATCAGTGGTGATGGGTGACCAGTGGTAGTGGGTGACCAGTGGTGGTGGGTGACCAGTGGTGGTGGGTGACCAGTGGTAGTGGGTGACCAGTGGTGATGGGTGACCAGTGGTGGTGCGTGACCAGTGGTAGTGGGTGACCAGTGGTGGTGGGTGACCAGTGGTGGTGGGTGACCAGTGGTGGTGGGTGACCAGTGGTGGTGGGTGACCAGTGGTAGTGGGTGACCAGTGGTGGTGGGTGACCAGTGGTGGTGGGTGGCCAGTGGTGGTGACCAGTGGAGGTAAACAGTGGTTTAGTAGGCAGTTAAGACATTATTGTGTTTGTTGGAGATAGTTGAGTTACAGATATTTTAGTTGTGAGATACATATAGCTTGGGAAAGCTTTGTGCTCAGTTATGATAGAGTAGTTAGAGATCGCACACTACAATGCTGGGGATCTAAACTATTAATGAGGAACAGCAAGGGGAAGGTTCTGGTATTTATTGAGATGGAGAATGGTAAGTTACTATTTGCATGCACTCTCTAGTTTCATTATTAATCTGCTGAGCACTCTCAATGATAGAAAAGTTGGTTCATAAATGAGAAATGATTGTTCTCGAGTTATATTTAGAAAATGTGCTGTACAGTCATGGTGCGTTTTAAAGTGATACTACATGTATATCAGTTAATCAACACACAGTATATCAGGCCACATATTTTCATTTCTGAGCAAGGAAATGTTTATTTTAAAAGTGATGATGCAGCTTAACCGAGGTGTTGGTTGCTGGAATATCGGCATGACCATCAAAGTAGCATCAATCTTTTTTGATGATTGTAGTTGCTCACCAGTCATCTCAGACAGAAGGAAGCAGGTCGGCAGGTGGAGACTCCCCAAAAGTAAAAAGTAACTCACATAAATCTAAGTCTAAAGATGAACAGGCAGACATGTTCATTGATCAAGTTCTGGTAACAGCCTCTACTCCTAGCTTAGCCTTGCAGAGAACCACTAGTAATGTCTATCAAAATGTGAGGAGCTCTGATACGAGTAGCGAATATTCAAATGTAGAAAATATTGGCAGCATTCAGCCAATCGGCACTTATGACGAGGATCGAGTTCAGAGAAAGGCAATTACACCAATATTAAAATTACACCAATCAAAAAAAGTTAAGAGGCATTCTTGTAAGATGGGCTGCAAAGATGTCGAAGTACGTACTTTGTTCCTGCTAGATCTGCATTACCACCAACACCATAACACATGCAGATATTGTCATGAGGCTACATGCTATTCTCTAGCGGCTCTGAGAGCTCACGTTGATTCGAAACACTCGGGACCTCCATTTTATTGTCGATATTGTCGTGATCAATTTAATACTCTAGAAGAAGTTGCAAAACATCGCACTTTTCATCCGAAAAATTTGCCATTTTACTGTTGCTCTTGCCAGAAACATTTTAGTTCAACTGTTAGGCTATACTTTCACAGAAGAACGAAAGAACATTTAAAAGTTACTGGTCGATACATATCGCCGTCAAAGCGTTTCACTTTTTCCTTTATCTGTAACATCTGTGGAAAACATTATGAAGGGATGGAAAATTATTCAGAGCATTATCATGGTGCACATAAACTATTTCTTTGCATTGAATGCGGAAATATTGGATTTGCTTTGTATGAAGAGCTAACGGACCATTATGAAGCGGAACATAACCAATGTAAATATTGTCAGAATAACCGGTTCAAGTCTGAAGAAGAACTAAAAACTCACATCCGTGAAAAACACCCTGGACCACCCCATGAGTGTATGTTTTGCTTGTTAAAGTTTCAACACCTTGAGCATTTGGAATTTCATGTTACAGGTCACCCAGCCATGATAGACCTAAGTGTTTACTGTCGCAGGTGTGAGCACTGTTATCGCTCACCACAGCACTATAGATCCCACAAGATGATGTTTGGACACTAGTCATTCCTACTACATGCATTTGACTCGAAATAATTTTATAGTAATAATTCTATTCACACTAATGCAGCTCAAACTGTATTTATCTATTTTTTGACACTTGTTCATATAGCCGCACTGAGAAGTCAGCGAATATTATAAGGTAAACTATTTAAGTTAGGTGTAGCACATGGACGCAAGCATAAATAATAAATATTATACATGAAATGGAATGCATATACATTTTTATTCACAACAAGTAATACATCAGCCACATGCGATATGCATGTAGAACAGAATAAGTTAGTCGCTGCTTTGGAATCTACACTAGGATGAATAGAATGACATGACACAAAGTAGTCTCCATACAGTTCCAATAAGTATTAAAATAACTACACAGGGTCATGCAACCCACCTGGTAGACAGTTAATAGCTCCATAGTTACTAAGAGATGCAATGAAAAGCACATAGCACAAGTTGGTAACTCACAAGTTGGTAACTCACAAGTTGGTAACTCACAAGTTGGTAACTCACAAGTTGGTAACTCACAAGTTGGTAACTCACAAGTTGGTAACTCACAAGTTGGTAACTCACAAGTTGGTAACTCACAAGTTGGTAACTCACAAGCTGTGCACAGATACTCCACGATACATTACCTGGCAGTACACAATAATAATTATAGAGGTTAGGCCTGCATAAAATGTCATTGGTTACAATCAGTATGGTGACAGCGTGAGTTGTATTGTTGTATCTGCAATAGTATAGTTGTAGCTCTCTATTTAATCTACTCTGTCTAGTCTAAATATATTTTCATCTTGTTGTAAATGATACATGTATTACAATTGATAACCACCATTGATTTTATGACTCAAGTAGGAGTAGATGAACTACAGTTGTATAGGTGGAAATTACGTAGTCTTTTATTAAATATTTTGAGCTACGCATTAATAAAGTCATCATTTGCTGCACTCTATCTCACAACGCTCCTCACACCCACCACCTGTCATGGCTGCGTATTTTGGCTGGTCCCCAGTTTTGTATATTTCCATCTTGTTATTGCTCCAGGCCTACAAATATATACAAGCTGCACATCAGCTTTGGTGGACAATATTACTCTGATAACACCAGCGATCTCTGTTTACAGCCCCAACGTTTACTAAAATTATATGCATGCTACTGTAACTGTAAAGTACTTCCAGGCACTTGCAGGTACTTGCAGGTACTCGCAGGTACTCGCAGGTACCCGCGGGTACCCGCGGGTACCCGCGGGTACCCGCGGGTACCCGCAGGTATCCGCAGGTACCCGCAGGTACCCGCAGGTACTCGCAGGTACTCGCAGGTACTTGCAGGTTGTGGAACTAGGTTAGTCTATATCATAACAGGTGCTGGCTGACTTACATGCACAGTGTCGACTCCTTCTTGTTCAGATTCCCTTTTCTCCCTTGACTTGTCTAATAAACAGAGCAAAGTTGAGACACAGCAGGCATTGGCCAGATAGCTGCTCACAGTTATTAGTGTTGGTAGCTGTCCACCATCTGATCTTACAGCTCTATAGTACAGCAGGCTCACCTAACTTAGCAATGAGGGTTCAAAGGTGAGTTTGTTGAACTTTTGAACCCTACCAATACACAGCATTACGAGTGATGGTCAACCCTTTACTGCATTATAGGTGGTGGTCAACACTACACTGCATTATGGGTGGTGGTCAACACTACACTGCATTATGGGTGGTGGTCAACACTACACTGCATTATGGGTGGTGGTCAACACTCCACTGCATTATGGGTGATGGTCAACACTCTACTGCATTATGGTTGATGGTCAACACTCCACTGCAAGCGCTGTCTGTGTGATTAGAGAATTATAGAGGTATGTTCTAATATTATTTTATACAGCCCCAAGGATGAATGAGGTACATGTATGTGTACAATTTTTAGTAAAAGAGAGGTCATTTCTGCCAATCAAAGGCAAAATGTCACCACCCTGATGAGATTTACAGGTGTAGGTGGAACACTGCATTGACCCGTCAGACATGGAAACATGGGTTAGGACTCTTATATTTTGTGACTATAAAATTATTGTGATGCTTGCCCTAGTTTAATATTCATTGGAAGTAAATTTGGAAACTGTTGCAGTTAGTTTATGTTTGGGAGTTATCTTATTTTGCACTGGAATTGCGCTCTCACTATATCGCACCACTGGAGTCGCCATCTTGAGTGCGCATTGGACAACCATCTTGATGAACACTAAATGACAAAAAACGATCTTGACTTTTAACTAGAAAGTAGTTAGGCTGGCCAGCCGTAGGTTCCCTAGATTTGATAAACTTACTACAGGTAAATATATATTACATAATACAACATGGTGGCAGCTGCGGTCTGAACCCTGGAATAGCTACCCTGAATAACTGAGACATTTTCGTGCTCCACGTGAGTTGGCTCTGTGATTTAATTTGTTGGTCTTGGAGATGGAGGGACTAGGCCTGGCACCTCCTGCTGAGCTCTGCTTGGATGGAAATCTGGCTGAAAATTGGAGGAAATGGAGGAGAAATTTTGAGAATTATTTGATTGCCATCAATCTGAATGCTGCACCCAGAGGTGAGGATGGCAACTTTCCTGCTGCGAATAATGCCATATAGTTGAGGCAAATAGCCATATTGAGGCATTGTATTGGTGAGGAAGCTGTGGAAATCCTTGATCAGTTTGAATTTAATGAGAATGCTGACCCGGCTGAAAACAGGAATCGTCTCCCTGACGTATTGGCCAAATTTGAAGGTTATTTCAACCCGAGGAGGAACCTATTATATGAATGGTACGTTTTCATGTCTATGGTTCAGGGTGATGGTGAACCAATTGATATGTTTGTGAAACGACTCAAGACACAGGCAACGAAATGTGACTTTGATGAGAAGAGGGACATGATGATTTTAGTTAGATGTGTTTTTGGCATCAAAGAACAAAGACTAAAGGAGAAGCTACTACAAGACAGACAGGTGACATTAACTGGTGCCATTGATATGATCAGAGCTGCAGAGGTAACCAAAGTGCAACTGGCAGAAATAGCTGGTGAGCGAACTGTCTACGCTGTTAAAAGTGAGGAGAAACCTCCCACACCAGCACCAAGGAAGATAATGGATTGTAAATTTTGTGGTTTTGACCACCTCAAAGGAAAGTGCCCAGCGTACGGGCAGGAATGTCGACTATGCGGTGGTAAGAATCACTTCAAAAAGAAATGCACACGGAAAGAGGTGAATGCGGTTTCCTATAAGACAGGCAAGATGAGTATGAGCGACCTGTTTGTCGGCATGGTGTCAGAGGAAACTGAGCCACCAAGAGGCTGGTTTAAGAGTTATCGAATTTGTCATGGTAAGCAAAGCAAGCTGATAAACTTTAAAATCGACACTGGCGCTGAGGCTAATGTATTGCCATTGAACTATGCCAAGACGCTGTGTGCAGCAATAGAGCCAAGTGAGGCGAGGCTTCTTACATATTCGGGGGAGCCGCTTCCTAATGGAGGTAAGGCTAGACTAGGGCTAGATTCTGATGTTGTACACGAGCTCACCTTTGAGTTAGTCGATGGTGATGTCGTGCCCATTCTTGGTCTCAACGCATGTGTTCGGCTTGGCATTATAAAAAGAGTTGATAACATTAACAACCAAGCTATTCTAGAAGAGTTTGCGGACTGCTTTGAAGGCATAGGATGTTTTGAGAAGGAACATACTATAAGAACTAATCCTGATGTAAAACCGGTGATCAACAGAGCTCGGCACATACCTATTAGCATGATTGATAAAGTCAAGGAGGAACTGGAGAAAATGGAAAGCAATGGCATTATTCAAAAAATAGATCAACCTACTGAATGGGTGAACAGCATGGTTGTCGTTGAGAAACGCGATGGAAGCATACGCATCTGTCTAGACCCAAAAGAGTTGAACAAAGCAATACTAAGAGAGCATCACCACATACCAACGCTAGAAGATATCTCTTTCAAATTCAGTGGTATGTCGGTCTTCACTATTGTGGACATGAAAAGTGGCTATTGGCATGTGCCTCTGGATCGCCCATCCCAACTGTTGACTACCTTCAATACACCCTTCGGAAGGTATTGCTTCTCCAGATTACCCTTTGGGGTAAACTCAAGTGCCGAGGTCTTTGAGAAGCGAGTCGAGGAAGTTTTTGGTGACCTGGATGTCAGCATTTATTTTGATGACCTGATCATAGCAGGCAAAGACCAAGAAGATCATGACAGAAAATTAAGACGACTGCTTCAACGAGCCCGTGAAAACAATGTCAAATTCAACAAGGAGAAAATACAGCACAACAGAACTGAGGTCAACTATCTAGGCCACATAGTGTCGAAAGACGGTCTGAAACCAGATCCAGATAAAGTCAGAGCAATAGAAGAAATGCCCAATCCCGATGACAAGGAAGGGATACAACGACTCATGGGATCTCTCAACTTCTTAAGGAGCTATATTCCTAATATATCACAAATCACACAACCGATCAGAGACCTACTGAAAGCTGATTCAGTCTGGAACTGGGGAGCGGAGCAGGATGAAGCTATGCGCTGTATAAAGCAGATATTGATGAGTGAGCCTGTTCTCAAGTACTTCGATGTAAAGAAAGACATTGTCCTTCAAACCGACGCTTCACAAGGAGGCCTTGGTGCTGTACTTCTCCAAGACGGTCAGCCAGTAGCCTATGGATCTAGAGCCCTCACGGAGACGGAACAAAGATACCCTCAGATTGATAAGGAGCTGTTGGCCATAGTTTATGGGTGTGAAAAGTTCCATACCTACACATATGGTCGTGACATTAATGTGCAGACGGACCATCAGCCACTAGTTTCAATAGTGAACAAACCACTCTGGAATGCGTCACCCAGACTTCAGAGGCTGCTGATTCGATTACAGAAGTATTGTATCGAGGAGATTAAGTATGTACCAGGCAAGTACCTTTATCTTGCTGACACATTGTCAAGGGCATACTTGCCGAATACCCAAGAGAATTTGGAGGACGAGGTGGTAATGATCCACTGCATACAACTGGAAGAATCCGCTAAGCAACTTCTAGATGCTGAATATGACCAGGATGCAGCTATGAAGCAGCTGAAGAGTGCTATTCTGGATGGATGGTTCTGGAGCAATAAAAAAGAAGCCCCTGTGTCAATACAGCCATTTTGGAACTGTCGTGACGAACTTTACATCCGTGATGGTCTGATATACAAGGGTGAACAAGTGATTATCCCGGGTTTGCTACGAGGAGACTATATGAAACAACTTCACAAAGGCCATCTAGGCATGGATAAGTATATTGAGAGGGCGAAGCAGAGCATGTTCTGGCCGGGTATGATACAGGAGATTAGGCAACTGATTGGTTCCTGTTCTACATGCCTCAAGTTTGCCAACAAGCAACAAAAGATGCCGCTACTACCACATGAAGTCCCTAAACTGCCGTGGCTCAAGGTTGGTATGGATGTGCTAGAGTTTCAAAGCCGTAGCTACTTGGTGGTGGTGGATTTCTATTCTCACTACCCAGAACTGAGACTGATGAAAGGCAAGACAGCAAATGATGTTATCATGGCACTCAAATCAATATTCGCGGTGCATGGTATACCAATGGATGTGATTGCAGACAACATGCCGTTTGGCAGTGGAGCTATGAAACAATTTGCGAAGGAACGGAATTTTAACATCATCACTTCAACACCACACTATCACCAGTCCAATGGTATGGAAGAAAGATATGTACAGACGGTAAAACAGTTCTTGAAGAAGGCTGCTGAAGAGGGTTCTGACATCTACCAGTCATTACTTGCGTACAGGCAGACACCAGTGATAGGCTTGCCTTTCAGCCCTTCGGAGATGTTATTCAATAGATGTATCAGAGGGCTTCTGCCGTGTACTGAGGAGATATTGCGACCAGTCATCCCTGAGGCATTCAAGCGCCTGACAGATCGACAAGCGGCTCAGAAAGATGCATATGATAGGCGAGCTAAGGAGCTACAACCGCTGATGACAGGCGACGATGTTCTAGTGAGGACAGACAATGATCCCGTATGGACGCCAGCAAGGGTAATGAGAGAGACAGAGCAACCAAGGTCTTACCTTGTGGATACCGGTTCAAATCACTTACGTAGGACAAGGACACAGCTGAAGCCCGACGGTAGTGCTACAGATGATATGGTGCAGACTACTCCTGATAGGCCCATTCAGCCTAGACTGCAGGACATCGACCGTGGCCCAACTACTGTTACGCCAAGGAGAAGTGTGAGGGGCAACCGCGGTACACTGCCCAAGCGGTTTGCTGACTTTGAGATACACTAGTTGTAGCTAGGCATCTCAACTGTAAATAGTCTGTGCTGTATTGAGATGATCTAGCGGGTTGCTAGTTGCATCTCCACATTAGTTGTTCTGTTCTCTAAATACTATTTTGTTGCTTTCTACATTCACTCTCGGGAGAAAGGGGGATGTTGCAGTTAGTTTATATTTGGGAGTTATCTTATTTTACACTGGAATTGCGCTCTCACTATATCGCACCACTGGAGTCGCCATCTTGAGTGCGCATTGGACAACCATCTTGATGAACACTAAATGACAAAAAACGATCTTGACTTTTAACTAGAAAGTAGTTAGGCTGGCCAGCCGTAGGTTCCCTAGATTTGATAAACTTACTACAGGTAAATATATATTACATAATACAACAGAAACAGCAAAATTTAGCACAATTTGCACTCTGCAGTGTATGAAACAAAAATGGAAATAATTTGGCATAGGCTTATTATGTGGTTGAATAAGTACGTTAGTAAATATATTTTCCTTGCTGCCTCTGCGGCCACTAAACAGCTTGCTTTCCTGTTGCCTTTCTAGTGAATACTACCATAAAAACATGTAACTATTTCAAAATGAACTGGTTTTCCCTCATGAACTCGTATATCTGGGTGAAGAAATAGTGTAATGAATACCACTTTCAATGAAAGATTCTGTGGTGGTGGATTACACGCTGCACTTATCTCTATTGCTGTCCATATATTTATCGCTGTTTGTAATTTCGAATAGTATAGCCTCATTTCTACATAATCGACAAAATAAATGTTAGATCACTAGAGGTTAGAACTCAGTATATTCACCTACCACAATATCTTTCACATTTAAGCTTGCAGCCTCCAGATATCAGCCGGCCAATCCTGCGCTTCTTGACAGCAGTTCTACGTTCTCTCATGATCTAAAATGTTATTGGTTACATGCATGGTAATAAGACAATAATACTGGTGGAAGACATTTACATCAGTAGTGTATATTCAGTTTGTGTACCATACTCTGTATTAGTAGAAATAATAAGATTACATAAGGGGACAATTACCAATATTTTGCTTCTTTGGTAACAACAGAATTCTGTAAAATTTCAGTGATAAAGTGAACTAACACACTGTAGTAAAAGTATTCCTGAAAACATACAGCACAGCACACAGTTGACACTGCTTGCACCTACTTGAGTGACAAAATTCCTTCCATTTCCAGATTTTTGTCTGAAGTACGAGTCTGCAGTGAGATCCACCCGACTTGACAGCCAGAACCAAGTTAGGAAACTAGACAGTAGAATGAATACTACTGCTAGTATGATGATGAGGTAGAAGAAAGGTGATGAAGTATAGAATCCTTTGGAGTTGTGTGACTTGTGTAAACTTTCTGCTCTCATCTTGTAAGACAACATACATGTATGTTGAAGAGTTTAGTCACTAAAAATTAAATTTAGTACCACAGGCTATGGTAATAATTACATGTATACTTATGGTTGTAAAGCAGTCGAATTTCAGTAGGTTGCCTCAGGGAGGAATAGTACGTATATAACAGCAATAGAAATATTTACAGGTATTGCTAGTTTTCATATTCTTATACTAATTCAGATAAATCCAATTGTTTGCATGGATACTGGTGGCTATGTACTAGGAGTTGTCTATCCATACAGCCAATTAACTATGGAGTACAACAACTCTTAGGAACTGGATATGCTATTGTTTGATGTTGATAGGTGGCAACTTTATGCACAAGTAAGTAGCACATTAATCCTTTGGTAGATCTACTTGTTGTATGGCGATGGTTATTATATGGTAATACATCTTTATCAATAAATATCATAAACATATAATTATTTAGTATTATTATGGCAAGTGTTATTTACATGCACATTACATTCTATACATGTACAGTTTTGGCCAATGTGGAGACACTTGAACATTAATAATGTACTTCTAAATATACGTGTGCAAGTCTGTGAACCTACATGTATATTCTAGGGCTTAGTTTAGGTAGGAGGTGAAACAGTCACAGAGCCGACCATGTGGCAGATTTTAGACATCATGGAGAAAATATGATTTGCTATCTTCAATATTTCAAATTTTTATTAGCGCAGGGCAAATACACAAGTAGACGCAGTCATGCTCCAAACATTTAGGAAATCTTACTTTTATTACATCATGCAAGGCATGTAGCTTAGCGTAGATCACAAGTTAACCAGTTTTATAGGATACGGCATGCATTTTAATAATGTCATTTTACCGAATTCATATCAACAAGGACCTTAGATGTTCTCTAATTAGAAAGGTGGACAATCTTATTTTTAGGATTATGTGACATCCTATGTTCAAGGTATAAACAGAAACCTTCACTATATAGTATACTCTACTGGTGTCAGTTTCTATTTGCTATAACACTACCAGGTTTATACTTACCAGTAACTACTATGTTAGAGAGTGAAATCCATGCAACTAGAAATAATATGGGAATGATGTTAGCTGTTCTGGCATAATAATTACTATTGCAAGTTTTTTTTTGGATTATCCTACAGTGAAGTCTGGCTACCCTGCCCTGGTATATGGACCATAATGACAATGTAACTATGGAAACAGAATGGAATGCACTTGTTAATCTACATGGTTCATTTTACATGTACATGTGCATTTGTATTATGCAAATTCATTGCAAAATACCAAAGGCTAGTGAACGGCTTATACTTGTTTACATGGACAAGTTATATTTATGTAGAGTTTAGATTTTATTTATAGCTTTTCGAAATTAAAGAGGCACATGTAGAGGTCTCATTTTGCATGCATTTGCTAGAGCTGGACTTACATGATGTATAAAAGAGGTGATAGATGTACATTTTGCTTCATTCTAGCTAACAAAAAGAAGTTTTCTTCAATATTGTACAATGTAGAGTGACAAGTGCATGTTGTCGCAAATCATACGATACAGAACATCTCACTGTCTAATCAGAGAGCAGCAGTAATTTAATCTTTCCGGAAGAAAAAGTGTAAAGTATAATATAGACTAGAATCATGCTTTTACTGGATGCATAAATGTGGTTTCAATCAAAAATAAAAATGCGTCTCGTATTACTATTTATAATTAAAATACTAGCCCACATCAAAGTTGTGAAAGGTTTTAGTTTAGGGCGATTGTCTGCTTCATGGCTAATATACCACATCCTGTTCATCTAAATAAAGCAGTACATCCCTCAGGAAAATTACCATATAGGTTATCGAAGGATTGAAAGGCGATGCAAAATATGGTTGTTCTAGGGGGGTACCCTAGAACAACCGCAGTGTCAATACATTTTTGTAAAATGACAACTGTGGCTGTTATATTATTATATAGCTACAAGTACATTGCGTCATGAATGAACGGTCTATTGATTGCAGGCCAGTTGGATCAGCTTTGAGTGGGGGTGGACAACTGATTATTTGGTCTCAAATGATAATATGGCTAAATTTAATTCATATTTTTCTTGTACAAGTAGTTTTGATGTTCTTCTACTTCTTATTCACATTTGCAGTACCTTTGGTATGTTGACCATAGTCTATGCAGTAACTTCTAATTTTGTCAATGTTACCCCCAACAGCAAGCATGCTTTAGCTCAGGTTTCTTAGAAGCAATGCTCTTTTGACTAGGGCATCAACCATGAGGCCCATTATAAATAAGTGGAAAGGACCTAAAGGCTATTTATTATTAATAATGTAATTGTCTTCTCTTGAAATGAGTTTTCCAACCTCCATCTTGCATATTATGCAGACTGCTTCAGTTTCAGTTTGTTTCTTTGTCCTACTGCTTAAACTTTAGAATGGAACCAACTGTTGGCTGAAAAGGGAGAAGTTCAGCATTAGCTTCACAAATCACTTACTTCTCAAACTCTGACTATCACTGTGTAGTATTTCTTTAGTGCAAATTGCAATCATTTATAATGATAATTATATATAATATTCAGTAATATTGATATTCTTTCTATTTTGTTGAGTATTTTTATTTTTATTTTAGACCTACTCGATACTTACACTATTACTATACTTTTACTAAACTACATGTGATTTTAATTCCCCATAGTCATTATCATATATAATTATGCTATAGAAGCCATATGATGTGGTATGACATATGAATAATTTATGCAATATTATTACATAACTTTAAGATAATCAATCCAATGCGTGAATTTCAATATAAATTAAATTTATAACAATATAATAATAATAATAATCATTATAATATAATTAAATAAATAGTCAATAGTTTAAATGATTTTAACAATTATTCATATTGATATTGTTTAAATTAATATAAAATAGTGTAAAATAAGTATGATTATAGCAATCATATTTTAGGCCTAAATGTCTACCAATTTTATTTTTGAATTAGAATTTATTATTGTTTTCATTTGCCAACATCGTAAATGGCTAAAAACTGAAAAGAAGTAAGCAGACACAATAATCTCCATATGAATGCGGACATTATATTACTAATTTAAATTCTTATACTAGCATATGGTATAGGTCCCTATGCGTACTATTAGTATTATAAAATTTAATAATGTAATACTCGTATGAACAAATAATTAAATTAAATTATTATTGGTAATAGGCCTAATTACAGCATAGTTATATAAAAACAAATTATAGTAAATAATAAAATGTGATTAAATTTTAATTTTTTATTAAATTGTTTACCCTGTTAATAACATAAATGCTGAAAACTAACTTTAAAGGTAATATTAATTGAGTATTTAATAAGGCCTTTTACTGTGTAAGCCCTATCCTTACAGTGGTAAAGGGGCATTTCAAAAAGACAGATAAAACAGGAAATTTCACTACCGGACTGTTCGAAACTGTTTTGGTTATTTTTAGAGGAGCACAACTTACATACAATTAATTTCAAATAAATAAAAGATAATTTTGAAAATAGAAATTATTTGAAGTCTAGGGTTTAGAGGTTTCAAACTGCCTGGTGTTGAACTGTCCAGTTTCGAAAGGTCCTGTTTTGAACTGTCCTTTTCAAACAGTCACAAAATCCCTCCCAATCGTGCAAATCAATTTTTTGAAAGTTTCCAAGTTGTAGTAGGCCTAAGTTTTATCATGTAAGGCAGCAGAGCTGGGTCCAAGTCATAGGTTTTACTTGACAAGAATTTAATTCACTAGTCGACTTGATTTGGACTTGCCAACTTGGTGACTTGACTTTGACTTGCCCATCAATGTGACTTCACTTGACTTAATTTGAAAATCCGAATTACTTGTGACTTAGGACTTTGAATTGGGGTATACCAAGTCAATGTGACGGATAAAATTGTGTACACTGTTTAGCCAACATAAAAAAACAAGTCTTAATTGTCTACCCACATATCACTTTCCTCAGAGTATATCAGGGTTAGGGGTTTGAGACTATGCATTACAATATGAACTAGTTTGGAATTACAGGGTAGCTAGTTGACACCCCCTTATCGTGTGCTGCGTACGTCCGATTAAACACTGTATCACCATTACTAATGTACAATACCACATGACCAGTCTAGATATCAGTGCCAATATCATTCATTACATCATCTATAGACTGGTTCTTTATCATAGTTGAATGGCATGCATACCCGGCTAAACTTTTGCATGGTTTGAAACAGAGTTGTGTCCCAGTCGACTTGCAAGTCAACAAGTCAAGCTATTTTTTAAAACTTTGGAGGCAAGTCAAGTCCATGTCGAGTCAGTGCTACCTTAAGTCAAGTCAGCTGTCATGCAAGTCACAAGTCAAGTTCAAGGCCGCTTGTCTACTTGCAAGTTGAAATGCAAGTCAAGTGGGAGACAACTTCAAGATTATTGTACATCTTTCCAAACATCACTTTTTTTCTTTTAGTAGACATTCCAATGCGTGAAAAAGCATGCCAAAAGGTAGTTGGATGGGCATGTATGCTAGACATTAATTATGGCAACTAGTCTATGTATGTAGCAATATTGGCACTACAGTTGAGACTGGTCATGTAGTCATGGTGACGGTGATACTGTGTTACATAGCATATAAACAGAACATGGGACAGTACAGAGTGTCCACTGGCCAGTCCTGCAATTCCAGTCTACGTATTGTAGTTTAATTGACTAATTATTGCATTGTGCATTGTATTCACTACTTACACCATACTACTTGCACTACTTTATTCTCCACATTGACTTGACAGAACCCAAGTCAAAATCACAAGTCATTGCTGCGTCCAAGTCAAGTCACATTGATATGCAAGTCAAATTCAAATCAAGTCAGCGTGTTGACAAGTCCAAGTCAAGTCGACGTATGACTTGACTTAGCAAGTCAATCTATGACTTGGACCCAACTCTGGTATGCAATAGATTGCAATGTCTATTAAAAAGGCGATGTTTTGTAAAAAAACCTGTCAATGTTTTTTGAAGTTGTCTCCCACTTGACTTGAGACTTGCATTGTACACTGACTTGAAGCAGCTCTGACTTGACTTCAACTTGGCTTGCCTCCAAAAGTTTACAATGAGTCGACCTGTTGACTTAGATCCAGCTCTGTTGGATAGAGACTGGAATAAGAAGTTTAAATTTAGCTTTGTTATGTAGTGAACTACAACTATCCTACGCATCCCATAGGAGACTGTGCCAAGGAGCTGTGCACCTATTGGCTAGCAGGATAAACGGATTTACGGTAGTTAGCCGACTTGTAGAAGACTGCAACCCTTATCTTCATAAACTTTGGTGAGTGAAGACAAGGGTTTCTTTGTACCCGGTTGCTTGTTGCTGTAGGTTAGCTAAGGATAAGGTGAAAAGGTGAAGGGATGAAGAAAAAACTTAAACTTTCCTAGGTTATTTGAACTCCAAAACTGAACCAACTGTCAAAACCATGTAGGCTGCAGTGCTTTACTACAACCAACTAGAAGACCAAATGCAGCCCAGTAAATTTCTTACAATCAATTCAGACCGGTGCTTATTATACAGTCATGTAGATATAGGCCTAAATAACATTATTTATATTTATGTAAATGATTGATCAAAACTTCATCTGCTCAAACCATTATTGCATTAACTAGTAGTTATAATATTATATTCCATATCATTTTCAGGATTTTTATTTGATGCAAGGAAAAGACAGAAAGATGTAGACACTAGTCTTGGCAGCTACCAGAAAGTGTGGTTCCAACATCAAAGGAAGAGTCAGACTTATGTGGGAGCAAGTCCTATGAAGCTGTAAGCAAAAATTCCCTAGTGTATTATTGTACTTAGGATGCCTGCCTGGTTGGTCAAAACTAGATTAAACCTATAATAGTAGGCTAAATGTGTCACATATGACTAAAATTGTTTAAGGTAAACAGACAGGATAGGCCTACTTGACCTGCATTTCAGCCATGCAATGCCCTAACCAACATGTATTACAAAGTGTATAAATTTACACCTAGTAGTATATATTTGTAAAGAACATGCATGCTGTCAAACTACTTTGGGTTGTGATTGAACATCATGGCACTTCTGACAGAGTCATGTTTTTTTTCATTTATTTATATTAGTTTATGTCATCATTATTCAAATAGTAGTGATATTAAAATAAGGTAATAGAACATGGGGCTAATCAGATAGTTCGAAACTAGAGTTGTGACAGCCCCATTCCAGAGGTTCGCCATCCACAGAAGGCTGACACATGCAACCAGGGACACACGCTGCGCCCACCCACTATGCATCAAGCTCCCAGAGATGAGCAGCCAGGTGTCCCGCATAGACCCCACCGCGGAGGTCTCGTAGGTCCCACGCATGCTCACCAAATAGATTAGCGGCAGTAAAATAAATAGACCTCTTTCCCAGTTCCGAATTAACTTTAATTGATTTCAGTGGATTTTTCAATGTCATGGGGTGTACAGTCTCAATTAAATTAAGATTATTAAGTTGATTGTTAAAGTTGACCTTCTTTGCAAACCCACTATTTAGCACCATGGCTGTCATAGCTTTATAATCATATCTAAACTGTTAGTGGAGTAACTATCTCATGCTAAATTGCACGAAAAGTAGTCAAAAATGGTTAAAATTTCCATGATAATGTTTGCAGTGAGAGTTACCCACCCTTACTAATAATGTCAATTCGCATAAATTGTATCCGATTTTCTCAACTTTTTCTCGCTGTACATTGTATCAAATAGTCAAACCTGCTATCATAGTAAACATGTCTTTGTATAATACATGTATGTATTTCTAGGTAACACAAGCATGTGGGGGAGAGACTACTCTGATTCTATTTGGATACATGGGAGATCTTCTAATGACTTTAGAGAAAAGCTAACTATGTCTATCATGCTCTTCGCAGGGTTGTTTGTTAGTAAGTGAAAATTTGGCTAATGAACTTAATAGAAAAATGGTAGCCGGTTGTTTTACCATTCTTGTCATAGTTATGGGTGCACAAAATTAGTTTAGATTGCAGGTCAACTACACCTTGTTTGCACAACAACCTCTCACAGTTGCAACTTAGCTTATACACATACTTAGATGATTGCCTTTCTCATGTATTCACAATAATATAGATCTCTGTTGACACGTACAAATAGTCTCTAACAATCAAGCAGTCCCGTGTAACATATTTCTGATCGAGTATTTATGTCAGTTCAGTCATTAATATTGTATCTTTCTACAAAATTATGAGATACCATGCTCCATGATGCCGCAGAGTTTAAAAATAGATATTTTGATAGAACCCCTAGTTTTATTATAAGATATTGGCATGGGTTAATTAATGTAATGATAGAGGGTAGCACTAGCCCTATTGTATAATTTTATTTCTACTGTTTCTACATTTAATCCTAGTGGCCAGGTGAACTGTCTGCATAAGTAATGATGATCAACCTTTTGTTGTTTTATGTTTCAGTAATGATGGGCTTACGAAGAAGAAAGATACTTCACTCCTATGCTTCCTTTCCTACTAATGGATTCAACTACAGGTACTGTATGTCACAATTAAAATAAATGATATATTGGTACAATGTAGGTCCTAAATCAGTGGTATTCAATTCAAATTTTAATAAATGTACATGTATGTTTGGTGCATGCATGTGCAAGTCCCTGGCTTAGCAATCATTTATTGTGTTTTATTGTTATTCATAGTCTTGGCCAGCAATCTGAAAATTTCAGCGACTGATGCCTGCATTTGTGCTGCATTAATGTCGTATTCAACCACATTTCATGCAGTTTTACAAACTGAAATGCATGTGAACACACAGCCATATTATATGTACATGTAATATCGCTAGTACCTGGCAATGTACCTGGCCGCTATGTACCTGGCCTCTAGCTTGGGGGCCCAGTCACCTGTTTGATCCTCAACCCATGTAATTGCAATCAATAAGAAGCTGGTAGAATTAGTCATGTAATTAGTTAGTATTATTTAGTGTCAGTAAAAGGGTTCTGCTGGTAAGCAGTAGTCATTCTGCCAATGTTGCACCAACATTCGTCAACATAGCCTCTACAAAGTTGTGACTTTCTTCTGCAAATTGCAGTAATAAAATTCTGATTTTCATTTGCAGAATAAGAAGAGATTACAGAGGAAGGGAAAAGGAAAGAAGTATAATAATTCAATTATATCTATGTAATTATTGTAATAAACAGGTTGTAATAAAACAAGTATTCAATACAAATTATGTTTCTCTGTTTATTTACATGTACATGTATGTTAGACTTATACTACAGCTGGAACTACTAGGCAGGTGTCGAAAATATGTACAAAACAGTTGCCTTCTGTGAAAGAGCATTAAGGATAGCAGAGTTTATTTGTTCACGCTACTATGGTGTACAAACAATGCCAATCCTAGCCCAAACCACTAGTGACTTCTTCACAAGTCATGATCATGAGTTCATAACCAATTCAAATTTGAATTGCTTCTAGAATCAGTCTTTCTGAATGTACATGTAAGTAAAGTATTTCTACCAAGTTCATTCTACAGTAGGAGCATAACAAGACTCCAGAAGCCAAGCCATAGTTGATAATGTTGTTAAATATCATGACACAGCAGTACTATGATACAAGTGTCAATGCTATAGGCTTCTGGGCTAATGCATGTGCTATTTTTCACAATGTTTCTGGGTTGTCTCCCCTCTCTCAAATGTTATGCAGGGAATAAAACATCCAAGTGTTAAATTATGTGGATTTAACATGCATATTTGACCAAGTACAAAAGCGCTCCAACTACTATTAGTACGAATATCATTTACAATGCACGTGTCAGCAGCTACGTGTATGTGCACTGCAATTGTTCAGCTGTGGAGGAGGGAGGACAACTACTAAATATATACATGAAATAATTGAAAGCCTCCTACAGAAAGCAAGTATAATATTAGATGCTGGTTTTCAGTATGTCCCATCTACACTAATGGTTGCCCTCTCTTTTACACAGCTGAGTAAACACAGTTGCTACAAAAACAGTGCATCTCTTACCACATTTTTGTAACTTACATAATATACATGTACATGTATGGTATTGCGTTCATGCATCCATGGTGTTCCTCTTAGAGCTGCTAGCAAGATACATGCACATGTACATTTGTATATTCTGAACTGAAGTTGTATTTTCTTTACATGTATGTGACATCTATAATTTTATTTTTCTGTTGTTTTAATGGATCGATCAACATGTACATGTAGGTATTCTTGGTAGATTAGGCTTACTTTAGTCGTTGTCTGCTGGAAGAATGTACTAAAAATTGCGTTCATGGGTAGTACACAACCTGAAGCTATACAATGTATGTGCTAAAATAAACACTGAGAGAACCTTCAATCTTTTGTTTATGTATGACCTACTGCTGCTGGTCTCACTAGAATAATTATTATGTCCGATATACAATGTACGTATGTCTCTCACATTTACATGGTTATGATCTGTGTGATAGATTCGGCTCTGTCTGTCTATTCTAACTACCCTAATTGCTTCGGTTCTGCAGGGAACATAAGTTTGGATAGTCTGTTAGATTGTTAGATAATTGTACACAGTATGTTTTATATTATGCATGTACACTGCTAGTACATGACTCTTATTATGAACAATATGTGATGTACATGTACATGTTATACATGTACATGTACAGTACATTGTATATTATGTAAAACATTTTGAGAGGTCTGGTGTTGTTATTTAATGTATAAGAGTATCATAATCCAACATGTAGGTATGTAATTCTTCAACTCATTGTCTCAACAACAACAAAGATCTCTAAGGCAGAGAGAAAAAGTGCAGAACACATGTCACAAGGGCCCCTGTGGCTAATAAATTGTAGATATACTGTATATCAAAGAGGAGCAGGGATCAGCCCTGGCCACCTTTGTTGAACTACATGTAATAATAATATTGATAGACCAACTGCTGTTAGTACTTCCTCGTTCTCAATTATTTGCAAGCAAGGCAACAGGTAGTGCAAGAGAAAGGAATGACATGTACTTTCATGCCTTAGCCTACTCTAACTAATAGTACCACATAGGTAAATGTGTTACTGCAACTGCAGCCCTTTCAAGCAGGTATTGCAATACACTTCAATTTGAGAAGCTAAAATATTTAATATTATAAACTTCCATATGACATGTATAATTGTACACCTGTCTACATGCACATCACATAATCCTAATATTCTCAATACATGCAAGTGCAATGTAAGGATGGGACAGAATAAGTCTGTGTCATTTCATATACATTGTACATGTACATTTACGTACATGGTAGATGTACAATGTACATGTATCACATGCTTAGCTGTTTCTCATCTATTAATGGTGGTGTATGATTTCACCACATTTTCACTACTGCTCTTCAGTCACTGCCCATTAAACCCAGCATGAACAGTGGTGCCCCAAAACCTAAACAGAGAGTTCTTGAGCTGTCATTTTAACCTGTTTTGCTATGATGTTGCTGCTCTTGTTTTGGTTGAAGAATACAGACAGGGAGCTTCATCCTACATGTACATACTAGATGCACACAGACTTATAGAATATAATTTATAATACAGTGAATTGTGAATAGGCTACACATAAAAATATGAAATCATAACTTAACCCTTTCTCAGGAAGATTCTTTATTAATATTGAATGTATTTTGGAGAAATACAATTCATAGGCACAAAACAATTGATTGCAGTTGGAAGTCGTCCTCTCTCAATCTAATTTGTTTCATTTCTACCAGTAGGAGACAGATGGAAAGTGAGAGGATAACTTCTCTCTATGATCATTATTGAATGAAGGCCCTTGCTCCTGAAGAATAATTATTATTTAGATTACAAATTTAGTTAGAATTGCAACATGTATATCAAGTTGACACTCCTAGATTTTGTTCATTCATCAGAGAATTGTTATAAATAAAAGTTGTCCTCTCTCTCACCATTTATGTTTTGCTGGTAGAAGTTGAACATAACTGGCTGAGAAAGGCTAATTTATAATTACAATAAATAGCTAATGAGTGCCCAGTAGACAATGCACATGCAAGGCTGGGTGTTTTCTGTACTGCTGTTGGTCAGTGTGTGAAGAGAGGACAACTACTAATACACCAAGGTCTAACTACATGAACTGCTATTTCCTACTAACAATGAACAGCTAGCGAATGAGATTGTGCCTACGTTCAAGAGCAAAATTCACTCTGTTTGGCAATGTTGATTATTGTGCATTTTAGTGATACTGTTGCATTAGTTAATGTTGTAGTGTTGGGCACCCTATAACCTGTAGTTGGGAAACATTGCATCATTGGGTGATGTAATTATCATAAAGTGAAATAATAAAACATTATTGTAATGGCTGTGCGCCACAGGCCAGCCACTGCTAACTTGTAAGAGTAGAGAGACGATAACTTCTTATTGGTTCAAGCCACCCTAAGTAGGTACTGGGTTTGCTGCTATCCTATGTGCTCCCAGATCAACTATTCAGTGGTATTTAGTAGTTTAAGTAGAATAGTGTATTGTGTGAAAAACACTATCTAGGTATAACAATGATTCCTCTGTACAATGAAATTGTCCTTTTCTATACTCTGTAGTACTGAGACAAGAGAATACACAAGTAAGTATAATAATATAAATATCCCAGATAAGATAATGGGTGATTATTGCATAACAATTACATAATAGATTAATATGGATGATAGCCATCTAACCACTTGGCCTGGCCTGCTTAGTGTCCTGTCACAGACACAGATTAACATAGAGCTGTCTGGTAGGTCCTACTGCTGTCAGTGTCAGTGTCAGTGTCAAAGGCGGCCTCAGTGTCAAGGGCGGCCTCAGTGTCAAGGGCGGCCTCAGTGTCAAGGGCAGCCGGTCACCACATTATACAGTTTATTAAAACAGTTTTAAGGCACTGTCTTGTAATACCAGTTAAAAGCTTTGATAACCAAGTCAATGTACAATTACATAGTTTTGGATTTCTTTCACCCATGGCCTCCGCATCTTTTTCATCACTGGAGGCGGTTCTCTTTGAGATTTCTTGAGCAGAGCGAATTCCCTTTTCATATATCTAAAATACAGAACATTTCACTTGTCTTTTGCTGCAGCAACATTTTTCCATAAAGTTGTCCAAATAGCATCTCTATGGGAGATTAGCGACACTCCTTAAACCTTCATAAAATGCTGTCAAGAGTGAAAAAGTTACCATAGCTGGGTAAACTGTGAGATTGTTGAAAATTATGCAAAGGATTTAACTTACATTGTACAATGTGCTTCCAGCTGTTATGTCTATAGCAGTTGAACCAAGTCTAGGCCTATGAATTTGTCTGCTCCCCCTACAGTTCATTCACCTCTTCAGCTATCTGTTATGTAATACATGTACATTACAAATTAGTATCAACTTATTAGACCTGTGAAAGTACAGAAAGCGCTAAGGGTTCCATCTCAACATGAATGCTAATCTACATGCACATGTACATGTAGATAAGGGGTAAAAATCCATGTAACAACCTACAGTTTTCAAGCAGTATAATGTTAGTAGCGGTATAAAATTATTGTATAGTGCAAGATTTAGATTGCTGTAAAATTGCAGTATTAGGACAAGATGCTAAGCATATGCTACAAAGCAATGCAAATTGAAGAGCATAGATTATTTCTTGTTACTCTGGCCAAACCAAAAGTGATGCTATTAGCGCATTTAGTCTCAAATAAGGGCTGTTGTACTTGCTGTGGAAAACTATAATATTAATTAATTAATTAGCTGATTTTCACATCAGAATAATGTACACAATGTACTTGTTAAATGCTGGCTTGCATCATATGATTGGTCTCTAAGTGTATCAAGGTACTTTCTCCAACTAACCTTTCAACTCATTTGTATCTGTATATGTAGTGCATGTGGCTTATCCTGAATAAACTTCTATTTTCAGTAATAGACAAATAGTTGCTTAGATCCTGCACTGTCCGCTTACTCATCAATTATTGAAGCTGCCCTTCATTAAGAAAACATTCTACAATAGAAAGTCTACAGAGAGTAAGTTTCCTGCAAATACCATTTACATGTATACCGATAGAAACATTATAATATGGTTGTACTATACAACAGACTAGCAAACGCAACCCAAATTAGAAGTTTCAGTTTTGGAACATAATAAGAACATACTGCTCCACTAATGGAGACCATGGCGCATAATGGTAGTGGGTACTGAGATAGAGTATGAAGTTGAATTTAAACACTACAATGATACTCACTGATGCTGGCTACAATTCTTTCTTGACACACATGGAGATTAAGTCAACTAAAGTTGCCTAAGACCTACAAAAACACAGATTATTCAGACATACATGTAGATAACTAAACAAGAGAAATTATTTGTGTGCCACAGATTATTCTTGAATATCATGATTTTTCTTAATTTTGGTAGGTGGAGGCAGAGCAATGTAAGTGTGTAGGCCTATGCCCTGTAATGGTAGCACATTACTTGGAAGAAATTGAAACAAATATTCGAAACGGCAAGATGGATGCAGTTACTCTTGTATTAGTGGTATTGGTACACTTTATGCTTTAATATCTCCTAAAATGTATATAATCGTAAAGGACGTTAAATAGCTTAACAAAAAGGGAACCTTGTAGCCACTGTATAGTCTAATATTATTAAGGACAGAGCTACACACATTTCTTACTGCACAATGTATTTTAGATCCCTGGATGCGGTATTGCCCTCATATAAGTTTCTTCAACACCTTCTCTCCAGCTGCTACAAAGCAGCAAGTTATATGTACATTTAATAACTTGAGACATAGCAAATTCACCTGACACCTAACGCCTGAGAATATCTGGAAGGGTAGCTTTAACGGGCAACATTTACTGAAAAAAGTTTACATAATTCAAACATACTATTCCATGGAAGACACACTCTTACTCAGGTTAGATAACTCATTTACAAGCCTCGGTTTACCATCCTTCAAGACAATTCCCCACTGGAGACAAATCCAACTGGGACAAATGCTTACTAGTTTAATACATACCAA